>JAAGNO010020673.1:18508-40313 GCA_033439905.1 Ceryle rudis | reverse complement strand
TGGTATGTAATAAGATACATTCTTATTAACATGTGTTTTGGATAACTATATTATTAATTAATAAATGAAGCATAAATGAGCTACATAAGACAATTAAACTTAGTGGTAGAAAAGTTCTTTATAATGCTACTGTTTTTCCCAGGATTTGAGGGTGTCTCTTGTTCACTGGCTGGTTTGGAAGGCAAATATATGGGACAGTGTCCCACCTAATTGACCAGGAACGAAAGATAGGAATTGCACGTCTTCTTATTTGAATATTTTTAACTCTCTGCAGTAAGCAGAGGCTCGTAAAATTTCTCTGCTTCATTCCACCAGAGGTCACAACCCAGAACCCAAACTGTTAAGCTTCTATCACTCTAGTTCAGGGAGAACAATGTCAAGTAATACCTACCTATTTTTATCAGTATTGTTGTAAGACAGACAGGACTGAATTGTCATTGTACAATTTCTGTAATTCGTATATTTTAAATGTTCTTACTGTAGGCTAGTCCTTGAATGAGTCATTTTGATTTCCTTACTGTCTTTAATCTTATTTTTCTTGTTTCTTCTGTTTGCCATATTGTATGCAGTAATATGTATGTAATTTTTACTGTTACTTTTTTTTTTCTTCTAGGCTACTTTGGATCTTTAAGCAATGAAGCTGCTTCCTTCAGTTATATGTACTGAAGAATAAGCAAACATTTTTAACAAGGAAAAACCTTTTAAACAGTGTACAGTTTCCATTTCTGGTTTTTCCTGACTTTTAAAATATTTCTCAGAAAAGCTTCTGTCCCTGACAAGTTACCTTTTTCAAAATCCCAAGTATATCTAATAAACCCATTGCATACTCTATTTGCACACATGCTCATGTATTGAATATAACATAAAATATACTGAGAGGTCTTGTATAAACACACTCCCTCTTGTTAAATATGCATTTAGAAAAAAAAAAATGTTTAAAACCTAAATTTAATTTTTTATTTTAATTCTTTTTATTTTAAAGTTTCCTATGACAAACAAATAATTCCAGAATGAAAACTTTGAAATATTACAGGAGACTTAACCATGAAAGTCATAGGCTAGCTTTTCTCTTGTTTTTTTTTTCTCATTTATTCTGTGCTGGTCCTTAAAGAGCACTCATAAACTGCCAAGATGATCTGCTACTGTGTTACCAATGATTCAGAAATCTGTGAATTTTTTAAATTTTATTTTTAAAGACGGTCACGTGTTGTTTTTTTCCTTTCTGCTTTCTATTACAAATGAGAACTACTTCCTCATTGCTTCCCCCTTTTGAAGGGACAATCAAGGAATTTAAGTAAGGGGAAAACTGCATCCTTTTTTAATATCAGCCTATGCTATTAGCTGCCCTGTTACATGCCACAAAAAATCCAGAAATTACATATAAACCCATTACATAGGCTTGTTATTTGCTGGAATGATCAGGTGTTTTATTAGCTGAGGCACACATTTTAATTGTCATCTTTAGGTTTCAGTACTGAGATAATCAGGAGCAATTAACAACCACTGAGATCAGAGACTTTTTTTTTTTTAAATTAAGTCATTCTTTCTGGTGTATATTTACATGACAGCTTAACTCAGAAATTGTGCAGTTATCTTGTGCAGCTGGCCTATCATACTGTCCATCAGAAGCAGAAGTTTACATCAACCCTAATGAGCTTATCCGGACTTTTTTCAGGAATTTATTCTTGGTTCAAGTGCCTCAGTTTATATACCTCTCATTTGCCACTCCTCAGAGCTACTCCTGTTTTTAGAACCTGAAGGTGAAATGTGTCTTTTAGCTAATGAAAAAGACCTGAAAGTTGCACAAAATAAGTTGTATCTCTTTAAACATTGCAGAAGGCTTTCAGACTCTACAGTGGAACACTTGCTGTTGGTTTTATGCCTCAAATAAAGCATATTTATTCAACTATTTCCTATGCATAGTCAAATTTCAAAGATGGAAGCCTTTGTCATTTTAAATGAGCAAGTTTCCAAAGGTAAAAATATAGTAGATCAAAATTCAGATTCTGCCTAGGAAATGCTCAGAGTTCTTTCTCTGTCCAGCCTTTTCCTTGTCCTCTAGGGATATCTTATATTCTGTACAAATTACAAATAATTTACAAGAGAGGAGTAAAAAGGCTTAATACTTAAATTTTCTATGTTTCTATGTTATCACAGATGTTCTGAAAAAGAGAGTTCTACAGTCTAGGTTAGGATTTTTTCCTTAAATAGAGATGGTGGAAAAAACTCACCAAAGTTTGCAAAAATCAACAGAATGAAGAGACATTCCTGCCATTCAAAACAAAACAAAACAAAACAAAACAAAAACATAAAACAAACAAAAATACAAACAAACCACACACACATAAAAAAACCCAAAACAAAACAAAACAAAACAAAACAAACCACCAAAACAGGAGTATTGTAGCACATATTAGATATTCTAGAGATTCTTTAAATGGGTTGTTTAACTTTGTTTTATTTGTTCAAGGCAGTGTTAAGACTACTTTGTCAGACTTCCTGTAAAGTAAAAATAGGTTTCAGTTATTTAAATTGAAATATCTGTACTGCTTGCTTGGAATAGTGATGGAATATCTCATCACTCTCTACACCTACCTGAAAGGCAGTTGTAGGCAGGTGGGGGCTGGACTCTTCTCCCAGACAACCAACGACAGAACGAGAGGGCACGGCCTGAAGCTGCGCCAGGGAAGGTTTAGGTTGGATATCAGGAAGCACTTCCTTACAGAAAGAGTCATTAGACACTGGAGTGGCCTGCCGGGGGAGGTGGTGGAGTCGCCATCCCTTGCGGTGTTTAAGGAAAGATTGGATGTGGCACTTAGTGACATGCTCTAGCTAGGTGGTGGTGTGGTGTCAGGTCTTAGGCTGGACTTGATGATCTCAAAGAGCCTCTATGATAATTCTGTGTAATAATTAATTCTGTGTAATAATATGTCAAAAGGTATTCCTAAAGCTCAAACAAACATTAATAGCACCTTCAGTATTCTTGCACACAGATGTAAACTCTTTTTTTGAAATCTATAGAAGCTAGAAACCTTGGTCCTGGCATCATTCTTGCTCAGACCCTGGAGAGTGAAGGGAAAATCATTATACATACTCCTAGTCTGCTGATTTAAGTGGAATGAAATTATGTAGTCTTTAAAGCAATAGAAGCACCATTTTTAGAGTCAGGGCCCTGCAGCAGTATGAACCTTCTTTTCCTAAGTTGTTGTTATTGGCAGTGCCAGTATGAGATCCACAGTTTAGACTCCACCTTCTCTCCTCGTTACAGATGACCTTCTTTGTAGTCTTGGACTCTCTGTGTTTTTGATAGAGATGCCACACAGCCAACTTGACAGTGCAAGAAAGAAAGAAGAAGAAAACACCGCATTTGCAGATGGTGTATTTAAAAGTTATCCCTTTGTGTCAGTCAAATAAAGCAGCCATTTCTTGTTCTGTGCCCAATGCATATACAACATGCCAAACAGCTTCCCACAAAGACTTCTAGTTTAAAATATCAGGAAAATATTTTAAATGTAGATTTGAGACTACCAATTTATTTTCTTTCAGGTTATAAAAACTTGTTTCTGTGAAATTATTCTCTTTAGCTGCTGCTTATTCATCAGTGTCTCTGTCGTGTAAATACAGATGAAGATCTTTCTTCTTTTGAGTTAAAGTGCATAAACAGGGTAGTGAGAGAACTCTGTCTTTTCCAAAGACTGGCAACAAAATTGTGCCTCCAGGGGTTTTAGTCTTGTACCTTTCAAACATAGAAAAATCAGATAATCCACCTACCTCTAAAAAATTTCCTGATCTTAGAGACTCAGTGATCACCTTCATATAAGCAAAATCTACCCTTAAGAAACTGGTGGCATCTACTAAATCAGAAATAAGGCTCTGAGTTTTAAAAAATTAATTTAGACTGTCATTTTTATAATTGCTAGTGGCTTCAAGGTCATTCCTTTTGTTCACCAACCAAAAGCACCTTGTCTGAGTTGTATACACTGAAAAGCAGCTAGTATTCAAGTTGACACTAATGAGAGATATAGACCTTCCAGATTTTCAAATTCAATCTTGCACTGGATATTTTCAAATTTTAAAAATGTGACAATATTTTTGAAAAATGTTGTTTCAGTTTCCAATCATACAGCTGTGAAAATGAGCTCTCCAAAATATAAATTGACAGTATTTTGAGGATTTTACAGCCAGATAGGTACACTACATCTTTAAGAAATAACTTATTTTAGGTTGAAATCTCTACATGTAATTATGAAGACTTACAGAGAACACTGTTAAACTAACAAGAAATCAAGCAGCTAATGGGACTTTTCACGTCTCCTGGAAATGTGAGGAGACCACACAACAGAGACTGGAAGCAAGTACAATATATACAACACAAATTAGTGAAACGTTACATTACTTGGGTAATTTGCAAGATTCTCTGTTCATGTTGATTCTGCTAAAGGTTTAGAAACTTTGGAAGGGGACTGCTATAACCCAACTTCATGTAATGCATAGTTTCTATCTAAAGTCTAATTTCTAGCTATACTCAAATGAGAAAAATGGGCTGTATGATAACATCTTTTCCCCAAAATATTAACTTCTCACTAGTATACTTGTACCTTAGAACTACAGGAGTTATCTTCTGAAAAACACCTTTCTCACCACATTCTGACCTCTCAAAAAAAAATAGAAAATTTACTTCTCTATAAGATGTTTTCAATATTTTCTGATTTCTTATGTCCCAAAGAATGAAGGTGCAGAACTGTGCTCTGGTATTATCTAAGAACTTTACCAAACACATTTCAAGTAAGCAAATCCAGTTTCCATCAGCTGAGTATCTGCTCTAAGGTACTATGTTTCCATTGATATCTGACCCTGCAGTATGCCATAAATAAATCATACTTATGTGTACTTGCAACCATTGGTATACTCCTTCTACTGCTTCTAGTCTACAAGCTGTTTGTTAAATCCAGAGAAATCTGCATTTAAGAAGTGGCTTTCCTGCTTCCTGTTTGCTATCTGCATGAAGATACATGGCAGAAAAAAGCAACCATTTCCAATGCTGTTTTACAGTGGGAAATTTATTTTATCACTAAGCCAAGAGGTTTTGTATGGAAAATAAACCTTACATTATTATGTGCTTCAGGCTGTAAAAAGTGCTTGAGAACTCTTTTGTTAACATGGCACACTGCACAAATACAGGCTTTCAAAACAAAATACAAAAGTAAACAACAGATGTAAGAGGTATACTCTAAATATAACAGATCTATTTCCATACTTATGAGCAGTTTTTGTCACTACATATAAGAATGTAACTGTGAAATTACTTTTAATGCTAATTTGAGGCTACTGAATGTCTTGCTGTATAGTTTCAAAGTTAAATTTGAGTACCGTGCTAATGATGCACCCCAAGATCCATACCTTCTGATTGTATTGAACTTTTCTCTTCAATTAAATGATTTCCCTTAAGAAAGCCTTAAGCCACTAAATCAAGGATGCATATAGGATGAGGGAATCTCAAATATTTAAAGTCAGAAGGAGAACCTCATTACAGCCAGAGCTTGGGCTGAGTCTCTTATGTCTTAGAAAAGAGATTCTGAAATTTTCCCAGGTTTTTTTTTTTTTTTTAAATAGCACTCAAACTAGCAAGAGAAAGTTGAGAAATCTAAATACCTTAATCATGAAATGTTATACTTATCAGTAGAAGAGGAGCCTGAAGTAATAGGAGCACTTACTGTAGAAAATGTTGTTATATTTCATTTTCTGAGATCTCCTGATGTCCAGTTGATGGGGGTGGGGAGGAGACCCTGTATAGGAATAGTGCACAAGGAAAGTAATGTGTTTGCCAAGCTGATCAATACCATGATTATCTTGGCCAAGCAAAAGACTGATCAATCTTATTATTGATCAGCTTAGCAAACATATTAGTGTGCCTGTGTAGTATGGTTACACTGTGTCTATTAGTGTTTCATCAGGATATACATGCATCGAGCTATTCAAATCAACTTTGCAACAAATGCAAACTGTTGGTCCAGAACCAAAGCAGAGATAAAGTGATCACAGACTCTTGCACAGAAGGTAGAAAACTGACTTTAGATTTATACACTTGAAAAATAGATTATTTAAATATAGAATGAAAAATAAGTCTTCCCTTAACACATTTTTTTACTGAGTGTCTATGACAGATATCTGTATTTCTTAAATAAATTCAATTACTATTTTGACCTTTTTGAAAATATTAAGTCTCAGTTCGTTAAAGAAATAAAAAATAGTTCTCCTGTAATGTTCCCTGAACACTGAAACACGACAGATTTTTTTTTCCCCAAATGACTGACTGTCCAGTCAGTCTTTCTGTACAAATGTATATTAACACCAAGCTAAATTCTAACATTGTCCTTTCTTCTTTTTTTTTTTTTTTTTCTGTAGGATTGCACAAGGTATCATAATCAGCCTCACAGAGGACAGAAAAGGTGAAAGGCACAAATGCCTTCTTAGGTATGTCTTAACTTGCATCCAAAATATTGCGCCATTGCATATGAAAATCAAGTTTACTGTCTTCAAAGGAGTCACTTCATGTTTTCTCCATCTGAGTTTTGCCTTTAAACTTCTGCATCAGAGAGCAAATACACTATATCTCTTAAGGTTTTTCTTGTGGATTTATGCTGACTCCCTCTACATGTTTGAAATACTTTTTTTCTAATAATGATCTGTATAGGTGCGTATCATAGAACTTCAATATCTTAAGTGGGGGGTGTGGAAACATATTTTAAAGTATTTCTTTTCAGTTCTGCTTTCACTCATATATGTTATTTACATTTACATGTGAACTGAACAGCCCATCCACATTTCCATTATTTCTTTCCAGCTGGTACTTTATTTCAACTTCTTTAAAGTCAGAGTGTGGCAGGCTTGCCATCCATCATTGTCTAAGAGCTCTTAATTTGGCTATGGAGAGTGTGAAAGCAGGTTAGAATGCTGTGCTAAGTCACAAATATAGGATCAGACAAGCCTTTGCTAAATCTCTCAGTAATTATTAGAACTCTTTGAAACCTGCTGGCTTCAGTTTGAATGAGTTCAGGTGAAAATTACTGGTGTTCAGTTTGTACATTTTCAAGACTTCTAGCTTTCAAATAGCATTCTGAATTAACATGAAACTAAAAATTCAGGTGAGATGCTTTGAATGCCTGAAAGAGTTTCCATATTGCTGCAAAATATTCTCTTGTATCTCTCAGCCTCAGAACAGATAAAAATCATTGACAGAAGCAGCAGAAGAAATTAAGAAAATTATATGGTCCTCAAAACCTGAAAGGGCAGAAAAAGGGAAGCCACCTGGACACAAAGATCTACCTTACCTAAAGCTGATCACAGGAAGGACTGTGTCCATAGTGTACCCAAGTGGTGCTGGAGGTTCAGCCACACAGCAGTGTGGTTCTGAAGACCTTAGTGAAGAGTATTGTAAAAGGGTGCCCACTTCTCCTGAAGTAGTTGTTTCCTCTTGCAAACTTGCAAGCACCCACTGAGAGACTTACTGTGGTTCTTTATGCCAGGAAGTAAACAATAAAGATTTCTTATCATGAAGAACACAGAAATCCAATTCAGATTTGAATGCTTGAAGCCTGTTGTAATTGAAGCTTGTCCTATCTCTCCAAAAGCTGACCCTTTGCTTATGCTACTTGCTACAAATACCTATGGCTCTGGCAAGCCAAAGCCAGTTTCCCAGGTGGGTGAGAGCAATGCTAACTTAGGGACTATATATCTGTTTGGGTTTTGTTTTTTTTTTTTCTGGTGTGGCCTCTACCCTGTTAATTTTATTTTACCTTGAAGAGAAATTTAACATTTTTGTCATATTCATAAACCATTTAAAATATGATGGTACTACATCAAAACCACTGCCAGATAGACACTGACTTCTTAATTCAGAGCACTCAAACAGTGACAGACAGTTTTACTCATTATATGACAGACATGAAGTCCAGCTCTTGAAAGTTTTCATCAGGCACGTTTGCATGGATGGATAAAAACAGTCAGCCTCAGTGTGCCCATTTTCAGCCTGGACAGACAAAAGTCAACTCTGGTCCAGAATAGAGGCAGCAGCAGAGAGCAGTCTAAGCCATATGCCTCACCTTTCATCAGAATATATTAGCTCAGATGCCATGACTCATGAAAGCATCTCTAGGTCATACAAAATTCAGTGGACAGGTTCAGGTGATTATCCTCCATTAAAACATTAAAAGGTTTGGCTCCAATTTAACTGTTCCATTCTCTATAATTTTATGGCTTCTTTCCTTTCCTTAAGGCTTTTATTTTTTATCTTGTTGAGGTTCATTTTGCCATTGACATGACCTGGCAAGAGACAGTAGAACAGCAAGAGCTGTCACTGAATTACATTGTTAAGCATCTTCACTGAGTAGAAAAACGGGTGTCAAAGGCTCACACTAACACAAACAGCTATACTAAATTTCATGTTAAGTCTTATTTTGTACTCATTTACTGTTTTGGTTTTTTTTAAAGCACTAAAAATGCCGTTGAAGAAGGCTGGCTTTAGGGGAACACCACAATATGAGTCAAGCCTCAGTAGCAGCAGTTATTAATTCTGGTCTCCAGATGCTTTTCTGACATTTTATAAAAGTTTTTCCAGGTGACTATAAATCGTAAATAGATGCATTAAAAAACATCATTAGGGATATTACAATCCTCTTTCTTAGCTCCTTCATTCTTTTTCTGCTTACTCTACACCTAATGTTTAAAGCCACGTAGTGGACTTAATAATATACAAAGAAATTTTAAGCTTACTAATCAGTATTACTGAAATTCAAAAATATTTTTTGCTTCTACCTTTTCCCAAAATTCTTGTGTAATTTTCTTTTTGCTTTTTATTGAAGAATGTTGGTATCCATAATCTAGAACTCTTTCTTTTTGGTGTTCTGTCTGATACTGTAGTTTGCAGCACTTTCATTTCCTGAAGCAGAAACTGGTTTATCACTCTTTCTCTCTTCTTAGTATCCAGTGTGTAATGAACTAAAAGTCTAGTCATCCTCATAGCTTTGATAAACTCCATATGATCATGAACAAAACCAACCATTTTCAATCATATTAACAGTTATTTCTCATAGTTGTTACTCTGATCTCCTGCCACAGAAAGCATTTCTATTTTTAAGTTCTACACATACCTTTCTCTTCCTTTTAAATAGATCACTGGGCTTTATAATGGCCTCTCATTCCTCAGCTTCATAGACACCATTCCACATCATACACTTGATTCTGACTTAAGTGACTATGACTTCACCCAATCTAAAGTGGTCCTAACACTGTTTGTATTTCTCCTCCAGTACCATGCCTATTATGGCCTGGATAATAACTTTGTTTCAAGTAGAGATATGACATACCAGCATAAGGAATTCTCATTAGGTATAGATAAACTGTGACATGTTCTGAACCAATCAAATACAATGAACCTTGAAAACCAAAACTGGATTTTCCCCTACTTTTCTGTAACATTTGTATTTTGTCTATCTAATTTTTGTTAACATAATTTCTTTTTACAAGTTAGTGTATATTTTAGTATATTTGATAGTCGGAAACAACATTCTGAAGCTCATCCATGAAAGGACAAGGATTTAACCCATATAAAAATGTGAATACAAATCACATTACACTGGTCAACTATTAAGTTTGCTTAAGTAATCCCAGTACACTGAGGATCATAAAGGCTGGCACAATATTGACAAGAATTTATAATAAGCTTGCACTTGGTATGGTGTGCACAAGGCCAAAGCAAATTGTTAGTAATAATATCCCAAAACTCAGTATTCACAATGTGACAACTTGTTACCAGTTCTATCTTTATTCCAGTCAAAAATTAGCATGTAGAGTATACAAACTCATTTCTTCTCTCTAAAGATTATTTCTCTGCCTTTTTTGATCAATCATTAATAAAAAAACTTTATGTTGTTTTTTATTATTATTATTCTTATACTCCATTTTATTCTGATTCAAGTGAATTGATTTTTTTTTAAATAATCATTTCCACTATACTGCATTGAATCATATGGCTTCTAAGTATACACCCAGCCAAACCATGCAACTTCCCCTGAGAAAATTTTTTGCTTCCATGTTAAATACCAAAGGAAAATAAATGAAAAAGACAAAAGTAAGATTCCTTGTAATTTCCTCACACTCTTCTCCCAGTCTTTGCTACCTTGAAAAGTTTCCAGGTACTATGCATTCAAATAGTAAGCAACAGTTCCTGAGCAAACATAGTGTCCATTTTTCTTCTGATAAAGGCCCAGATACTAAACCACCAAACTGAGGTTCTTCAGAATGTCACTGGCAGTGTCAGGAATAGAACCACAAATTTCTAAATATCTATTTTGTACAGAAAATTTTTCAGGGGAAAAAAAAAAAAAGTCTATTTTTGTCTACGTATTATAACTGATTAGTGTATGTTTTGGCAAACCTTACTCTGACAGGCAAAATAACTTTTTTGTCATGCCTCAGTCTTAATGTGATTTTCTGAGTAAAACAATTTGACTGATACTTCCGTATTAATAAAATCTTCTGAGAACTCCTATGGAACTCATCCATGTGACACAGTTATTCAAGTTTTCTCCTCCATTTCTATCAATTTGAGATTAGGAGGTCATCTCATTAGAAAAAAGTTGCTTGGAACAAATTCTACAGCAGGATGCCCATTTAGAGAGAATCACAAGCAGCAGGTAAGTACAGCATTTAGGAGCTTTGCATGATTTCTTTCAGAGTTTTGGATGATATAATAGTTGGTAAGAAGAGACATTTTCCATAATGCTTAAAAATAATTCATAAGCATTCTTTTTTCACATAACTGAATTCTGAAATAACACACAGATTTTAACAGATGACCATCCAAATGTCTGAAAATGCAGTTTGTTACATGATTCATAGTTCTATTTTTTCCTGTTACTATCTTATACTTTCTCTGCATTTAATAGAATTTTTTTTTTTTTTTTTTTTACTGCCTTAACTCAGATAATCCAACCGAATATGCCATATTTCAAATCCTAAAGACAAAATCCAAGAGTTTCTGTTTCCACAAGAAAAAAATCTAGTATCACCTCTTCTCAGACTGGCCATATAGGCAGAATTAAGCCTATATACCTCAACTTTACACTGTTCTTCTGTCATGCACGTAACTGGGTGAGTAATGAACTTCTCTGTGTCTACAGATAGTCATCTTGGAATGATACAATCTTGCCTTATACCTGAGACCTTCCTCATGAAGAAAAATGATGCCAGCTAGCCACTTAAACTGAAGCTGTCTCCATACAGTGTATAAAGATCCATTTACATGAGCATGACTGGTAGCTCTTAGGTATATACCTGTCAGATGGGGCTTACTTTCTTTAAACACAGCCTACATTATCAGCAACTTGTATCCTGACGAAGTTTCTCTCCCTTGCTGGTGTTCTTCTCTCTTCCTATCAAGGAATATCATTGTTGCCCACAAGTTACTGACAACAGCTACTAAATGCTTTTAAAATGTTGCCAGCCAGAGACACATAAAGCAGCACATAAACAAGGTAAAAGTGGTTAATCCAGTATATAATTTGCCAAATATATACTAGCACATTTGTGCGTGTGTACAACCATATATATATATAAGCATTCACACAAATAAATGCATATATATATTTAGATGCACATACACAATCATATCCAGGCAGAAGCTAATAGAAATTACAAGTCAAGGATACATGATTTTAACTCGAAGTTACTGTTTTCTCTACTGGAAAGCAAAGAAACGTTTGCATTGATCACAAAGGGTCATGACATAAAGTCATCATCTATCTTTCAACAATAGTATGTATTGTACTGAGCTTGACAGGGCAGCTAAATACAATAGTGAGGATCTATGTTCAAATTCATGCACATGCTAGCTCAAATCACCAGTTACCTGAGGATTATTAATCACAGTAAGAATTTATGGGTAAGTAGAGAGGGACTGCTCATGTCTCCATGGGTGAAATCATGACAAAGCTGTCAGGAGAGACCTAGTATAAGAAAAAGTGCAGAGTTGTTTCAGGAAAATATTTCATATCACTGCTTTAAACTGTTAATGAAAGTCACTGCACATAACAGAGAATGAAGTGCTTAAGCAGTGGCACCAGGAACTTCAGGGATTTACTTAAAATTCAGTGTGCATATTCCTAACAATCCAGTACATGTCTTTAAAATTTCAGTGCACATCTGTGAGTGAATGCGTGTTTTTTAAATCTCTGCTTCACATTGTCCTAAGGTTCTCCACAAATGGTATTAATGTTAATGAGATCTCTATAGTCCTACAAAAGAGGTCATTGAGAATTATGCTTCATGCAGCCATATCATTGGGTTTCAGGTTGTGCAGTGGTAAACCCTAAGAGATTGCCATTGTAGAAATGGAATTGACTGAAACACAAAAGATTTGGAATTTGTTTGAAATCAAATTTCAAACAGTTTAGTGATTACCCAACACTCTCACAAGTTAATTTTCTGGGACAACTTTTTTATCCTTCCCCCATTTTAGGTGATTCAGTTCTCCAGATGTCTGTGAAACTGCTGTAGTCCAGGGCATCTGTCATTTCTCCATATTATGGAGCTCATTCCACCTTATGCTAGTAATGAAAGACTGCTCAAGACAGCTCTTCTTTACTGAAAACAGGAATTAAAGAAAAATGAGGAGACATTCCAGATGTTTCTAAAATCAATGCCTGGATGTAAGCAAAACAACTGGGGCCATTTCCTTGTTGTGGACAAAGTTAGCTATGTACAAAAGCACTGAAAATTGTTGTAGATAACATTGTATTAATACAGCTGGGGGGGGGGGCAGAGAAGGAAAAAAAAGAAAAAAAAAATCTTTATTCTCTTTTTAAATAGTTGAATTGAAACTTGTACTGCCTAAAAGCAAACTAAAATACGTGTCAGTAAAGACATCCACTGGGAATTATCACGGTCTCAGGCATTATGGAGAAGGCAATGGGAAACAGGAAAATGAGTCAAGGCTTCCTTTAAAGCATACCAGTTTGAATGGTGAAATAAAGCTGTAAGAAGAAAATATTTTCCAAATTCAAATTCTAAACTAAAACTGAGGGTGTGGGGGAAAATATAAGTATGGTTTGTTTAGTGACAACAGTAAATAATGTCCTATGTCCTCCTTATGCTGCCAGGAACACCTGCTGGCACATTTCTGCATTTTAGAAACATCTACTGGTTATTTTAGCAGACGTAAATAACGGGTTCACCTGAACACTAAGTTCCTGAGTTGCCATATTTCATTTTGTTTGTATTTAAAAATGACCTTTCAGATCCTGGCCTCACTTTTAGAGAGAAATTAATCTTTTTTCTTATCTGTCTTTTCTTTCAGTTTGAATTCTTTTTTTTCCTCTCTCCGTCTTTTGTACACAAGCTCTACACCACCTTTAGCAGCTGCAATTAGCAGTGCAATACGTTCTGAGAAATATTATTATGATATGTAGTGCAGTTCCTAAAATTGTTTTGCTTTTGAGCATAGGCAAGCCATTTTCTTTTCTTGCCTGTTATGTTCCTGAAGTCCTTCTCTCTCCTGTAGCCAGACCAGCAATTGGTATGTTTTGGCAGAATGGAAAAAATAAAAGTGATGATAATGCCTGAGCAGCTGAAGCCCTCACATGAATAAAACACTTAAGATGAAGACTGTATAATTAAGTGAAGTCTTGCACTCAAGCCTCCCTTTGCAGCGAGGTGGTTATTAAGAGGAGGGGAACCCACGATCATTACCCAGCAAAGAGTACGATGACTGGCTGCTCAGTGTCAGGCCTCCAGTGGCCAGCTTTGTCACCAGCGCGGAAAGGAGAGTTCACTTTCTGTCAAAACTGGCTTTGCCAAATGTTATCATTTTAAATGCCGTGAAAGAGAGGGAGCTGGGCCTAGGGGTATACACAGCCCCATATGCTGGTGACAGTGATACAAGTGTAATTCTAGACTATTAGAGTGACACATAAGATCATTTCTGCCCCAGAACATGAGACAGCTGAGGGGATTATTCAGGACAGGCTGTCACGCAATAAAATTTTCAGAAATCTGTTAACCCCAGCTCAGACCCAGTGAATATTTTATTGCTTAACACTGAGAGAAAGTATATTTATTAACTATAGAAAGATATAGCCGAGAGGCTGGGCAGATGAAAGGTTACAGGGAAACGAACTCACTTGATATCGTACTGTAAAAAGTAGTAGCGTGATCGTGGAGCTAAGGAGAAAGAAAAATACCCTCACTGATCTGTATTTGCATCAAAGATAGAAATCACAGATAAAAGATACAACAGTGAAATTAAAAAAAAAAAAAAAAAAATTTCTATGTGCTCCCATGGCAGTGGTTGCTAAAGCACATGAAGAATATCTTATGCAAACTGATGTTCAAAATGTCTTGAAGCCGATTAAGCAGAGAAACACCTAGGTGAGATAACATTCCAAATGAAATGTGCATAAATTGAGGGCTTAAAGAATATTGTTTTCTGTGAACTTAACTATATTCTTTCAGAAGAAAACACTGACTTTTTTTCAGAAATTTAGTAATATTTTGTTATATAACAGCATTTTGCATCTCACAACGAGTGCATATTAGCCAAACCCTGATTAAAATTCATGGGGAGCAACAAAAAGAATATAAGGAGCTTGACTATTAGGTTATTACTCAGCCACTATATAATGTTTTTATTACCCTGACACTAGCTATGCAAAGGTATAAACATATATGTGCACAATTAAATCTACTATTTAAAGCCCTTTGCTTTGATTGATATGTAAGTACTTTTCACTGAAACTGAAGTTGTGTTCATAACCTGAGGTTTCTGTTCAATATTTAAATGTTCCTTGATAGAACATAAGTAGCAAAAGCAATTGTTAAGAAACTTTTTTGCCATTAAGAGAGTAAAATATATAGTGAATCATTACTATGATGAAGTATTAGTATGTCAACGAGTTCCTCCTGAATGAAAAAGTAAGACTAGGCTTTGATGTAAGATTTCAGAATTCATTTAAGAGAAGACATTGCTATATATATTATTAATATTCATATTAAAAATATTCCAAAGTTTAGTCTACACAGTTTAATGTGTCTATGATTACAGGAGACAGTGTTCACCCAACAATGTCACAAAGGTCAGTAGAAAAAAAATAACATGATATGCTTTTTGAAAACTCCCAACATATGAATAGTGTGTCCAGGGTGTAAGAGGAACCCATGGGGGTGCACTTGGAGAACAAAAGCAACCCTTCTGCTAATTGACTGAAAAATTAGCCAGGTCCCTCTGTGGGAAGCACACAAGACAGCAGCAGATGGAGACAGCCTGGACACCATGGCAGAAAAAGCTCCGCAAAACCTGCTGTGAATCTGCCTGCAATTATGGGTCACAACACTTTTCTTGTTTAACAGAACACAAGCAAGACAAACAGAGGACGTGAAAGCTGGAAAGGTCATAAACTGACTGTAAAACTATTATTTTAGACAAGAAACAACTGAAGTTCTTTAAAGTGTTCTGATATGTGTTATTTAATGAGGTAAGTCAAATAGCTCCTTGTCAGTGGTTCTGTAAAAGGCTGTTTTGTGAGTAATCTGAAATAATCTGAAATAATTCTCTGACTTGCTCTCTTTCTCCTTCTTTTGGTTTTGATAGTAAAAATTTTTCCATTCCCTGGATTATGGTCAGTATACTGGTGATTCTGGCTTAATAGATGGATAGATTGTTGAAGGATAGGTCACCAATCCAACATTAAAAAGAGCCTTTTGTCAGTTTGTGGGAAACAGATATGTAAATGTTTACTTTTGATACCTGGCCCTTTATCTCACCATTTCAATTTTACCCTTATCATGGTTTCTTTTAATTCTAAAATTCTCTCATTATCACTTCTGTGATTCAACTCTAGATATCAGAAAAATTAAAAAAAAAAAAAATGAAGAGTCCACTATATCACTCTCACATCTCTTATTTTTCATCTGAAATATGAAAACTTTCATTTTTACTAGAGATACAATGACTGTTTTCCAAAGTAATTCAAATGAGTTATATTTATTTGCAAAGTTTCATTCAAAGATATTTTATTTTCTCAATGCATTCTAAAAATCAAGTCCTCTACCTGTTTCTTATTTCATAAGGAGTATCATCTTAGGCTTAAAAAAGAAAAAATTATGGATGAGAGAGGATTGTAGGGGATTAACGATTCATAAAATCTAAACAGGAAGACATTCACAGTCAATCATTATGAATAATCAATGAAAAATAAATATAATAATGAACATGATAATGAATAATCCAGTGTAAATATCTGACTTAAAATGCATAAGTAAAATATTTCATTTTATTTCACATTATTTTCCTTTTGTTCCCTGTTATGATGCTGTCATCCAAATTAATATGCAGTTTCATTACCAATCTCTATTTCTTTTGAATCCCATCACATTCCACAATAGACTTGGTATAACATCCAGGCCTTATTAAAATTAATGGATATGGTCCATAAAAGTGAATTCTTATGTCTCTGGAGAACTTCATTCCAGGTGTTATTGCTTCACCCATGTATAGACCTGATGCTGTAGCTGCACAAGGGTGCTTCTGCTTTACTCAGAAGTCATTCCTGCAGGTTACTTGTGTAGATAAACACAGGAACACAGAAAAATATAGGGGCTTAGAAAAGGAGCTTTTATATACAAGTAGTTTCCCTTCCTGGTTTTACACAAGGGTTAACTCTCTAGGGCATTATAACATATATTGCTTTATCTGCAAGTACATAATAACAGTTATTTTCCATTTCCCAGGCATTTTGGATCACCTCTTCAAAAGCACAGTATGCTTATTTACACTTTCTGCTTGAGTTTTCATTCTCCACTGCTGAAATAGATGGCCTTGGTCCAGGGAAGCCAAGCATGTGGCATTGACATTGGCAAGCATGAAGTGGAACCATTTTGACCAAAACAGATTTTGCTCAGGACCACAGTTATTCATTTGCTTGTACTAAAAGTATTTTGTCTGTTTTCAGTATATCTCATGTGCTGGTGGCTTATCCAGCTGTACTTATTAGGTAGCAAAATTTTTTAACCAATTGCCTACTGATCCTGAAAAGTGCAAGCCCCTCTCATCTATGTTCTGTACCTGAGTAGATGGGGTTTTTTTTTCCCAAAAATTTTGATAGATAACAATACTTATGAAAATGTTGAACTGATAATGCTCAAAAATTATGGTTTTTATTAAGAGGCAAAATAAGAAGAGCTTGTATGACAATTAGAATGTTGTCGTACTTCGAGAGGTATCTCCAGTCCTCACTTAATGTAATGCAAAGTTTCTCCAGTTTACCGATACTCTGAAAAAACTTCATGGGTTTTTGGTTTTTTATTTTTTTTATATCTGTAGATTAAAAACCATATCACCCACCCTATCTCATACAGACTGTCTCTGTGAGATGAGAGACACTGCAACTTTCCTATTTTTATTCCTTTGTGGACAACAGGAGCTATAGCAAGTCCTGGAGGAAAACATGAACCCGCATCACTATATGCCATTTGGAAGAAAAAGTTTTCACTATGAAATTGGCTCAGTGTACTCTTGTTCTTACTGCATACCAACCCAAAGTGGCTTTTAAACTATTGATATTAAAGTACTAATTTAGGACTGACACTGTGTCTACTTTCCCAGCTCTGATTCAGACTTCCAGTAGCAAGTACTTTAGTTGTTTATTGCAGTAAGTTGCAGGGACCTTTAAAATGGGGACAAGACATACTGCTTATTATGAGAGCTACAACAATAAAAATAAGCAGTGTTTTGTGACTTGTTGAACTGTTGTATCTGCTATGATCAACAGAAAAAAAAAAAGTGATATTGGGTCCTTTTTACTGATAAAATGCATAACATAATGCTCAATATAAGCATTGATAGCTTTCTCTGGTGTAGTTATGATACTCAGGGTGACACTAAGTACTGTGCAGGTACTGAGGAGTAAGAGCATACCCTAACCATTCACTGACAGTTGTCCAATGGCACTAGATATAAAAGGAAAACTGCAAATGTACAGAGTCACATGTTGCTCATGGAAATCTTAGATGGCAAATCCATAATAATTCGGTTTGGGGTTTTGTTGGAATTTTCCGCTGGAAAGCTCACTCTGAACATATAATAAGATAGTGTTCACCTATTCAAGGTGATTAAATAGAGATTTTATTTGTAGTTTTTGTTGGTAGCAAGATTCATACAGAAGTGCAAACCACTGTTTGCTTGATTTATGATGTTACTAAAACTCATAGTATTTTCCTATTATGCATCTAATCTAAACTGGTGATAATCTAGTTTATACTCCAAAATTTGACTTTTCTTCTTTGTTTTAAAGTGTGTCCGTGTGTTAATCCAGAGACACTGAGGCTTTCAGTTACATTGCTGATAAATACCAGAAAATTGCTCTTCAGTCTTAGAGTACAAAAACCAAAAGAGGAACAATTGTTGAATCCACAACAAAACTAAACCCACAACCTGCAAGTAAAACTTATGAATACCCTGCCAGAGGTCTTCACATAAGAGCTCTGGGGAAAGATTAAAAAAAAAAAAAAAAAACAAAAAAAAACCCACCAGCTATTTCTGTTCTTGTTTTCTGAATGGGATGTGGCATTGCTATTTATAAAGCAAGTGATGAGGTTGTGAAATGAATATGGAATTCCTCTTCAGTGCGCTAACTACAGGCTTCTCTTTCCAAACAAGAACATTTCCCTTTTGTTTTTCTATCTATAAAGGATGTGTAGCGTCCAAGTGGAATCAGTGAAGCAAGTTGTAAATGAGAAAACACATGAAAGAGAATAATGATCAGTGTACAAAAAGCAAAGCAAACCAAAAAGAATTAGTACAGTGCAATGTCTGCACTGCCATGCAGGGCAGTTGATGCTGTGGTTGTGCTGCATTATGCAGCCATTGCTGCATTATGTCAAGAAAAAATCTGGGTAGTCAAATTACAAGTATATCAAACCATGCAAGGCAGTTACTGTGATTCTGTCGTTTTCATGCTACTATGCACAACTGCAGCTGTCCAGGCTTTCCCATCCAAGCTCTTTGGTAGAAGTAGTAGTAGCTTGTCATGTTCTCTATGCAGTCACTTATTTTATGTGTTGAATATGTCTTGTGTTCTTGTATTACACCATGTTGTCCAACCAGCAACGTGCTACCAGTTAGGGTACACTGTGCTTTAAAAGTCCTGTTGCAGGTCCCACTTCATTACGTCACACAAAGTCTGCTGCACTTTGTTGAGGAACATATCTGAGCTGTTGTTTTGCGTCATTCCACCCATACTTTGTTGTGAAGCCTGTGCACCTGGGCTGCACAGGTAATTGGACACTATGGCTACACTATTTGCTGTACATTACATGCACATACATTCAATGTAAATCATCCCTGAAGAATAACAAGGACATGAAATGGCATGAATGAAATAGTTCACTTTCTTTTATCCAGAAGACATTTCTTAGCCCACAAAGAAGTAGCAGAAGCTATCGAGAAAGATACATTGGTCTAGACAATCTTCTAACTTTAATGTTCCCCTGTTTTTCCAGGCTTAAGCAAAATTCTTTAAGAACAATTACAAGACAGTTTCTGAAAACTGACGCTTTGAGCTTGTAACAGTTTCATTATGACCACAAAATATTTTGCAAATACTACTTCCTGAGATTTTGAATTCAAGTACCAGTTATTTTTCAGAACTTTTTATTCTGATACTTTTATTCTCTAAAAATATAGAAAGAAGGTTTATGCTTTCTCTAAATCCCTCTGTTACTCAGTTTAGTCTTACCTCTTCCCAGTCTTACTAAGAACAGAGAAAAGGATCTTCTGTGGAAGACTAATGGTTGATACCAATTTAGGCATCAAGAATGAAATGATGCCGAAGATGGTGTTTATGGTGTAGAGTGTTTTAGCCTGTGCTCAGAGGGTTTGTCTCCTACATGCTCACTGAGTGCTTTTAAGCTTCTAGTTGAAATGTTCAACCTCAGTGAAAAGTCTACCATCAAACCAGCAAGAAGCTTATGAATTAACATTCTTAAGACTTTCAAGGTCTGGTCTTTGAGATGAATGTCATGTCAGAAAGTGGAAAACTCCTGTCCACTTCTGAGTATCTATGAAGTCTGTGCAAACCAGGAAGGATAACACTGCTACGCAGCCTTCTGGGAAGTTTGTCAGTCTTCTCTCATACCATTCCCCTTCCCTAGCATCTTCTTGGCTTCATGACCCAGTTATCAGGTTCTGAATGTGTCATTACAGTGTTAACTATCTTGGCAATTGGTTTGCTGTAACAGCATCATCCAACACAGACTGATTAGAAGAGGCAGCCTGATTCAGTGGCACACCAAAACCCTAGTGCTAATTATTCAGTCTCCACTAATGTAGTGAACATCTCTCAAGGCTTATGTGAAATACAAATTAAATTCACCTCTTTGTATGATACCCTTGTTGAAAGTGCACTCAAACTTTCTGGACTACCACCTATTAAAATTATCACCTTGGGAATAAATAAAATATATTTTAATTTTGTCATGAAAGACATTTCTCCAGACTGCTTCTCCTCTCTGATTCTTAAAAAAAACCCACCCTAAGAATTAATAACTGACATGTGAAGACAGATTATTTGCAATTGGATTGATTTATGATATAAGGATTTAAGTATGTCTCCAGGGCAACTGCTCTTTGCCTGTGGATTGTTACTGTGGTTCCATAAGGGCAGCACCATGAAGTCTTTATAGGAGTCTTATTTTCATCAGCATTAACAGAAGTTCAGTGCTTAAACGCTCATGTGGATTTGTGCTATACTGCTTATAGACAAAGCATAATAGTAATGTTGTTTTCAGAGCTATTACAGATTTGAATTCTAGCAGTGCATGAAGGCCAGGGTCCACATCAAAAACAGAGTTAGATCCTCCTATTTCAGATACACACACACACCATTTGCTGCTTATGAAAAAAACCAGAGCCATGCCACTAATCTTCAAAATGGATCTTAGTAATATGTTTTGACGGAGAATACCATAGGGGTCAGTCATTGGGTCCCAACAAAATTGGCAATGAAGAGAAATTTTTTGTACTAATGATTAAGAGACTCCATGAATTAGAGAACAAGGTTTTTGTTCTAAATTAACATGAAAGCCAAAGGAAAACAAAACACACCAAAACAAATAAACAAAACAAAAAACAACCGCCAAACCAGAAAACATTTAACTATAAAAAAACCCCATTGAACACACAATTTAAAAGCTCAGTTAGTGCAATGACGTCATAAATTGTAACTCTTCTCAAAACTGGACAATCATTTTCAAAGATTTTAGGTCAGAGTATTTGGATATAGTTGAAGTTGGTTTGCATATTCTAGTAGGGCACACTTTATTGAACAAGTCTTAGTAACTGCAAGCATAACTATGTGAGAAATTGTATGTGTGTATATATGTATATGCTTGTCAGTATTTTGGTCTCAAGTCCCCCCAAAAAATCAGGCATTTAGAGGTCTGCCCATTTCTAATCCACAAAATAATGGCAATATATAACTGAGACTGCCATCCTTATCTCTCTCCATTGCATTTACTGTAGCACTTGTGGCATGTAACATCAATCTCAAACACCTGTAATGTCAAAATACAAGAGTATGATCTAAGCCTGAAGTGAAAGCCTTAGCTGATGCTCTTACTTCGGATTATTTTCCTTACTTTAAATCCTGTGGATTTAGTGCATAGAGTTTGGGGCTTTTTTAAAAAATAAACTTTTTAAACTACCACTCAGTGTTGGATTCAGATTTTTAAATTCTATTTCTAGATAATGGGGATT
>JAAGNO010020673.1:16668-18408 GCA_033439905.1 Ceryle rudis | reverse complement strand
ATTTGCAAACTCATGTCCACTCTATAAATAAATATCAATATTATTATTGCAATATCAAGCAAATAAACACAATGCATAGAAGTCAAAGATATTAGAACCATTTTAATATAACTACACTGCATATCTACAGTACAGACTAATCTTACATTTCTGACTGTCTAGTAGTTCCCCTCACTGGGGCTAGGTTTCATACTGGTCATGTATTGATACACTGAAAGGAAAAAAACCCATCATATTCTGATGCATTGAGCATTTTAATCCTCTGGGAACTTATTGGAAAGAAAACTGTAGCATTTGGGAGCATCTTTAACACTTCAAAATCAAGTTATTTCATGAGGCTACAGCACTGCATCTTTATTTATATATTTATTGTAAAGTTAACATAAGTTTGACCTTTCTCTTAGAATTGGATCTGCCACTCATAAGAACTGCCCAGGATCTGGTGCTCACTGAAGGCAGAAAACCCAAACTCTTTCAAAGTCATAGCACACGTCCCAGCTCAATAACTCTAGGCTGTGATGACAGAGTAGAAGCAATTCCAATATTATTCTTGGCACAGTTCCAAGAATATCATGCTTGGCATATGACCAGTCTACTGCAACAGAAGACATTTATGAAAACTTAGTGACCACAACCGAAAGAGTTGTGTGTGATCTTTAAAGGAACCATTAGCATATTTCTTATGCTCAAGCTTAGGTTTTCCTAAACATAGATAGAATAATATATGATCAAGCTACCAGCAAATCAGGAATGAGGATGAAATGTCTTAATTTGAAGGTTAAAAAAATCAGCAAAATTTCATGTTGCTAATTGTATTCTGACCTACTGATGTACCAAGAAGCACAAAGAAGAGGAGAAGAGGAAGTCTCCTATGCTTTTTTCCTCCATGATTTTTCAAAGGTTAGAATGACCAAAAAAAAAAAATCTTTCAGGGATATAGGACATAAAAAGAACCAAATGAAAATGAATTCCCAGTACCAAATTCATAGACAGGGAGAGCTAGGGTAACTCCACGTTGTATATACCAGGGAGTACTAAGAAAAAGCAGAGGTGACTTTTTTTCCCTATTATATATTGTATATAGAAACATTACAAATAGGTCTATTGTTTCTATCTGTAATGGGACTTGATAGTTGCCCAACTGATGGAACAAAAGGCAAGGGGCACAGACTGAAACACACAGGAGGTTATGTTTGAACTTATGGAAAAGCTTTTTTAACTGTGGGTGTGATCAAGCACCAGCACAGGTTGTCCAGAGAGATTGTGCAGTCTCCATCCTTGGAGATATTCAAAGGCTGTCTGGATATGGTCCTAGGCAGCTGGCTGTAGGTGGTCCTGCTCAAGCAGGGGTGTTGGCCCAGATGACCTCCACGGGCCCCTTCCAACCTCAACCATGCTGTGATTCTGTGACAGATTGTCAAAGAAATAAAAGAGACACAGAAACAATGGGAGATGCTTCAGCAAGAGGCTCAGGAATATGTCAAAATTTATTTGAGAGGCAGCTTGACTGAATTATTGTATCTTCATGAATAAGAAAGCAAATATTTTTAAGAGCTTAGTTGGTACGATAAGAATTGCCAACAGCTGGAATCAGGCAATTCCATGTCTAATTCTGTGTGCGTCTGAGAATCACTAAGTATTGAAGTAGGCCAGGAGGAAATGTATTGAGTCATTCCTGAGATCTTCCAACTCAAAAGTAGATGCTTTCCTGTCATTTGAGTGTTCAGAAAGCACAGTTAT
>JAAGNO010020673.1:6668-11668 GCA_033439905.1 Ceryle rudis | reverse complement strand
GTAGCAGAAATAAAGGTGTACTTAACATTTTATTTAATCAAAACCTCATAGCAAAGGGAAGATCTGAACTTGAAGGAAAGAAGCAAAACCTGAAAAGACAATTAGTTATCCAAATTCAGGCAACAATCACAAATTCCAGATTTCAGCACAAATTCACACCATCTATTTTTAACTGCACAAAGTTCATAAACCAGTTCAAATTAGATGGCTATAATCTCTCCTTAGTCAACAGGAATCAGACAGGAGCAGTAATAAAGGTATTTGCTGGCAGTGCTTATAACTTTTCATAAGCTACAGAAGAAGGTTACCTGAATAGCTTAAAACAGATGTTTTACCTTTTAGTTGCTAGAATTAGATAACAAAGTTGTAATGCAAAATGTATGAGTCTTTGGCATTCTTTACATCTATACTTATTTTACTATAGTTCAGGCTGATCCTTAGAAAAATATGTTAGCCTCTTGGAAAAGACTAGCTGATACTGAGGAGGTCACCCAAACAATTCTCTCCCCAGACTGGTAACACAGCAGACTTCTCTCCACTGGGCAGACACTGACAATGTGAAGTGTCATCCCAAAACTGATGTACACCCAGTCAAAAACTTGGCCAAGGTAAGGAATACCTACCCACTTAAATAACTACATTTGATGTCCTGAATTATGTTGTACCCACTAGCATAGTATTTTCTATCCACATTTTGGCATATGTTAAACCCATCTACTCTCAGCTAGGAAGACAATAAGGAACAACTTCTTCATCTGCTTCCAGGCTGTCTAGGGAAGCTTCCCCATCTGTCTGAACCTTTTTCAGGGCAATTTCAAACCAATAAGCTTACAGTCTGTGCCCTGAAATGGCAAGAAGTGCAACACAGTTATCTGAGAAGCAGTAAACAAAAGTTGAGGATCAGTAAATTCCAAAACTTCTCTCTGCTGAAACTGGGTGCTCCTAATACATTTGAGGCTGGGGAGAATCACACAGGTTGATGTAAACTATGCTTTCCTCTCTTTAAGTGTAATCAGGAATGCACTAGAAGCTCTCACAGCTTACTGCAGCAGAACTATGAGGTGGGTGTAAAATCCCATATTCTTGTATTAGTTCTAAAAGGCATGAAGGTATATGCATAATCTCCACTTGAGAGTCCTAATCTACTTCCTTCATCCCAAAACAACAATTTTACTCTCTAATATATCTGAATTCAAGGCACATTAAAATGCAAGCAAAGGGCTTACCTTAAAATGAGCGTTTTAAAATGACAGTAGAGACATCTTATCAAAACCTCACTAGAAAAAAAAAAATTCTGTCAAAGAAGAAAGCTACTTTTGTCAACAAATAAAAGACAAAAATACCACAGTATAACAATTGGAAGCAAGACCTCTCAAGACCCCAGCAGCACGTATCCCAGCAGACAGTGGCCATGTCTACATCAACAACCAGGGCAGCATTGTACAGCAGACTGTGGAGTGAAAGAGTTTCTCCTGATAACCTGACCTTCATATTGCATTCATTTTAGGAAGAGTTATTTTGTCTTAGCTTTAGTCTGGTCCCAAGGATCCAATAGCTGTTAGTGGCATGAAGACAGAAGGACACTCGTTCAAGTTTAGTTTCATTTTGAAGAAAAAACATTTTAAAGGAAACACACTGACAGCATTTCATGATGTGCATTTCTTCTGATTGTCCACATTTCCTTCAAAATTCACTCATGATACAATCTGAAATGCAGACATATGTGTATCCAGTCCCTCATCTCTACAGTCACAAGTTTCAGATGTGAGAAAAAAAAATCAGCAAATGTGCCCAATGTGCAAATTGAAAAAAAATATGTACCTATTTAGAAATACTTCTAAAAAAAAAAACAACACAAAAAACCCCAAAAACTGTTCACAGAAGCTGTACAGGTAATACTGTTCTTTAATCACATTTGCCTACTCATCCACTAAGTACACAAAGAAAATATTAATGAAACTAAAAAATATAATGTAAATTATCTTTAAGCAAAACAATTATTCCCACAAGTGCATATATTTTTTGCTTTTCTGCTGTTGAAAAATGTCTGTAGGTCAGCAATTGTAGTGGTAACAATAATACATGCTTTAGGTGACAAGCCACAGATACAAGAAGAACAAAAAGAGAAATTTTTTTAAACACTTTTCTTAATCTTAAAATCTTTCTAATTCTTCCTAATATTTTGAATCATGATCTGGGTATCACTGTATCAGCCTCAGATCTCTCTCCTAAAAGCCTTGGCTGTGCTTTCATGTCTTCCTAGTCTGACTGTAACTTAATTGCAAGAAATACACAACAGCATCCAACTTCCAAGATGATCAAACTAAGTTATTGTACAACATCACATGAAAGAGCTGAGACAAAGAGTGGAAGGGGAAATAGTAGAGCTGACTTCTGGAATGTGACACTCACCTGTCCTTCTCCTGCAGGCCCTGTTGTTTCTGCACTCACTTTGCATCTTCTAAGAGAAAAAAAGTATGAATCCTCCAAGCAACCTCATTCACTGTATAATTTGCTTAGAAGACATCATCCATGCTGTGCAGTGAGAAGTGCATACATTTATTTTTAATCAGTAAAAGTATATGATTACTTGACAGTATCACAATACATCTATCCAGGAGATCGATTTTAGATAAACATAACACTGGATTTTCTAACTTTTGAGTAGTTGACAATCATCACACTAAGAAAAAAGAAAAAGCTCTAAGTGGAAAGATCAATTACAATTTTTTTTTGTGCAGCTGAAATAACCCTTCTTCTCATGAATAAACATTAGCAATTTTAACCCTGAATCTTCAGAGCTGTCAGATATGACTTTAACGTCATTTATCCCTGCTGTCCTGCCATAGTCCTGCCATTGCACCAGTGGCTCTCCCATTCTTTGCAGAAGTCATGGTAATGATTTAGCAACCTGCAGTGTGCCAACACTGTGGCAGGAGAACACCTGGATTTTTGGAAGGCAAAAAAGGAAGAGGGGAAAAAAAGGGTTAAATCTTCTCCCTCTGGCACAAATCCTTGCTAATATGGGTGAGGAATAGCTTGGTGACCTGGAGCTGGACTAACCTGTTGGTTGCAGTCATACGGAATTCTGCTGGGCCTGGGCTTGAGGAAGCACACCTCCTACCTATCATATGTCCTGCATAAGCAGAAGAAGCACACCAGCCATAGCCTCCAATTCACAATGGGGCTGTCATACAAGCTGGGGACAGCTACTAGCACATGGCAGCAGAACCTCTATCCTGAAGTCAACTGGTCATTTGTAGATCTCCAGAGGTATGGATGCACCATTTGGATCAGGGAAAGACAATTGTTTCTCTCTCTTCCTTGGAGATGAGATTAAAAACCTCTACACAAGAAAGTGTAAAGTCCAATGAGCCTTAATAATAGATTTGATGTAAAAATGCCAGAGAAAACTCTTGGCAAAGTAGCATCTTCATCTTCTGTCCCTGTGTTATGTCTGCTCCAAAGGGCCAAGGTAAGCAATATCAGCAAAGTTTGTCTGGATGCTAAGTGCTGCAATGAACAAGAAGTCTGACAAGTGTGTGAGAGTCCTGCTCAGAGACCAACACCTGGCAGGTGTTTTCAAACTGTACTCCCTGGACTTCTGTGTGGAGTAACCACAGGTGGTCCAGGGAGTTGTTTTCACTCTCCCAGTACACAGGTGAAACAAGGAGGCAGTCCTGTTTCCTAAGAAAGTTTTAATTGTCAGTCTTCAAGCACTGTTCCTTTGTATTCCTGCCAGAACTCTCGTGTATGCCTGTGCTTGCTTGGGTTGCTGAATAGGAAATTAAGGCTGTTAATGAGTCTCTTCTTTTGTCAGGTGTTTGTCTGCAATACTTTCAAGTGTGATCAAATTTACCAATGACACAGAAATGGGAGGTTTGTAAGCATGCTGCACAGTAACCTGAAGATAGTAAAGCATCAGAGGCTACAGGCAATGGGAGGAAAAAATGTGTTGTTAACAAACACAAAAATTCAAACTCTAGGAGAGAAAACAGAGGACCTGGGTGCACAGTAGGGTACAAAACCAAACAGCTGTAAACCTTGTAGTAATATTGTATTAACATGTTATATGCTTAATTTTAATCTCTTTTGTGTGGCCAAACCCCTGTACTTCAAGAGAGGACAGAAATCAGACAGACCACAGTCAATTTAGTTTCCACAATACTTCCATTTGAAGAGGTGAAAGCACCATGATAAACTTTAAGAATCAAGTTGTAGCTACTGTCTCTAGAAAAGCACAAGAAGTATGGTGGCATAAATAGATTGATGCCTCCATCTGAAATTAAATCTATACCACTGGTGTTCTGCATAAAAGATGCTGTGATTTTCCTTTTGTGGACCAAAACATCCAGGTCACAAATCTACTTCAACAACTTTCTTCCTAGTGAGATTCTGGGACTTTGTAGAGTTGCTGCTGGGTTTCCAGTTTAGCTGGTTTCAGCTTTCATTCTGCTATACAACAGATGCTTTCACCAGCAACTGGAAAACAGAGAGGAGAACACATTTTTCCTGTCTTGCATTTTTTTGTGTTCACCAGAGCAGCACATACTAAAAAAAGTACATTGTGTCCTGCCATCTTTCCCTCACAATATATCCACAGTTCTTTTCTTTAGTCCCTTCATAGGGTATCTTCCCAGCTGTTCCTCATCCTATCCAATTCTGCTTTTGTTAGATTCATTTTACAGCCTCAGTTTTTACCATTTGTTTTCCCTTCCCTTTTTTTCTCACTCCCTTTAATTACCACTTTCCATTTAACTTTTTTTTTCTCCCTTGACTCATCAATATGGAAAGTTCTGTGTATCTTCTTCTCAGTGAAGGAGATTTTATCAGGCCATTCCTTGTTCCTGTTGGAGTACTCTGTCAAGTTCTAGGCCCCCCAGTTCAAGAGGGACATAGAATTGCTTGAGCCACAAAGATGACTAAGGGAGTGGAGCATCTCTCTTATGAGGAAAGACTGAGGGAGCTGGGGCTCTTTAGCTTGGAGAAAAGGAGACTGA
>JAAGNO010020672.1:0-58811 GCA_033439905.1 Ceryle rudis | reverse complement strand
CTGCTTTGCTCCAAAGTTTCCAGGAAGAATTGCACTGGGAACTGCAGCTCTTAAAGGTCCAGGACACCTCTACTGCCCAGCAGTAATTCCAGGCTTGCTGGGACAATAAACTGCCATGACTGCTGCTGGGTAAAGTGGTGGTGACATGCCTACACCCATCCTCAAAACCAGCAAAGGGAAAGCCCAGCTCGGGCTGGCTTGGTTGTGGGGACTGTGACCATGGGGTGAAGGTGCAAATGGGAATGTCCTTGGAAATAATATTGCTGTCAACCTGGACACTCTAACACAGTTTTGCAGCGTTGGCAGAAGCTGAAGCTTTTTCCAGGAGCTGATGGTTGTGCTTTTTCCAGAAGACCCTTGGTGTAATTGCACTCCCTTTTATTTATTTATAAATTTAAACTGCCAACAGCATTTAATTTATTAGTGAAAGCCTTCTCTCATCCTAACTCTCCTGAGAGGCTGCATCAAATATCCCTCCTTTCCCACTTTAACAGAGTATTATATGCTCCAATATTTGCCTGGGGAAATAAAAACATAGGGGGCCTGTCTGGGGTAATAGTCAAGTGTCTGCTCTCTGTTAAACAGCTCCCCTCCATAATGACCTCTGTGATGGGCTGTATAACAAAGCAAGTTTATTTATTATGTTATATTTATATTTATTATATTATCTGGATGCCTAATATACAAACTATATGGTGTTCTACTTAACTATCTTGTTTTGGTGGGGAAGAGAGAAGAGAAAATATTAAGGTAATAAAGCAATTGAGGTATTTTAAATTAAATTAGTATAAAATTATAAATTGTTACCCAAGGTCAGAGTCTTCTACCTTACCAGGCTGTGAGTGGCTGGAAAGGGAAATGCCATACAGCCTGAGCTGAGTGGCTGGCTCTAGCCTTTCACTGGCAAAGGGAATTTAATAGATGCAGGCTGCCCTAATCAAGACTGGTAATTAATATTCACAGTCTATGAACATATTCATAATGGCAGAACTTGCTCATGGTTTACATTCATTTTCTTCCTTATGTAATTATAGGCATCAAATACCTGTGGCTACAAATCTTTCCAGATTTGTATCCCCAGCACCCATCATGTGCTCTTCTGGCAGGTTGCAACCCACCGGCCAAAGGATGAGC
The DNA here is from genome assembly GCA_033439905.1 of Ceryle rudis. NCBI lineage: Eukaryota > Metazoa > Chordata > Aves > Coraciiformes > Cerylidae > Ceryle > Ceryle rudis. Next base: position 57,677 of record JAAGNO010020672.1, on the reverse strand, counting down.
CACAGCTCTGGCAGCAGCTTTTGCCCATGGGACTACAGGAATAGCTCTGTGTGGTTTTTTTCTCCATGAGGAAGAGAACAACACTCAATTTTACTGTTTAAACTATCTAAGGCATCTTTCTGAGGGCTGGTGAAAAAAAAAAATCTCCTCTGCTTATCTTTGCCCTGCCAACATGAGGCTTTTTCACACAAACTGACTCCAACGGTGTTAATGCAGATTGAGGAGACCACATTGGTCTGTAGGGCTTTAATGTCCCAAGGGTTTCAGCATAAATCTTTTACATGTAAGTGGTCGTAATTCAGTTAAATTCTATTACAAGGGGAATAATCAGCTTTTCTACATGAATGGCTTTATCTCATAGAGGGTTGGAAGCAAAAAAAAACCAAACCAAACCAAAACACCATTTTAAGTAACTGTTTTGATGAAAAACATGCCCATACATCTGGCTGTTGTTTTCCCATGAATCATGACAGCTGTGGTAGGACAAGTCAGGGTGGGATCCTTGTTGAAGCATGGTCACAGCACCATGGGGACACCCTATAGCTGATTCTGCTACCCCAGCGTGAGGCTCTGGGGTAGAGAAAGAAGAAGTTGTCTTAAATTTCGCAAGCAATAATCACGCCCTCAATGTGTTGTTATTGTCTCCATCCGGTGGGCCGCCTCTCCTGGAGACACTGGCAGTGTTGTCAGACTATGAGGAGAAAATTCTGCAGATTGGAAAGCAGAAAGTTGTGCTGGTTTCTCTGACCATGCCAGTAGCTGGGTCTGCAAGGGCTGGCAAGGAGCTGGGGAGGCTCTGAGCCACAGCAGCAGCAGTTTTGCTGGCATCTGGAGATGAGGAGTGGTAAAGAGCACTGAAGAGGAGGATGAAGAAGAAACGGTGAGCGAGATGGTGTGTATGCATGAGACCTGTTGGTCCTGGTAGCTGGAGAAAGGGCTGGAGGAGAAGCCAGCAGCCTGGTTATACCAGCCTGGGAGCTTTCTGTACCTGATTGCCTGCCCTGCCCAGGGCTGCTGCAGCCAGTGAACTCTTTACCAAACATTTTGGGTGACTCAGACTTTTGCAGCAGCTCTTTAGCCAGCTTTGCCCTGTCCCGACTAGCCCCTGCATGAGAGAAATTCTGTCCTACCTGGACTCAAATACTTTTCCTGTTTCCCATCTGGTACATCCACATTCCCATGGCCACAGACTCCTCCGTTTATTCCTTCTGAAGGGTCCAGTTCAAGACAAGCAGATCAGCAGTTACCAGTGGTCTCCTTTGGGGTCAAGTGTGTGCAGGTGCTGATCCTGGAAGCAAAAGAAACCAAAACTCACTCTACCACACACAGACACATTTTTCTCATGCTGTATTCAGATGTGCTGATAATGCAGCACCGCAGGGTCAACCTGAAGGAGAGGGAAAGGATGTGGGGTCCCAAGTCCTGGAAAGAGAGCTCATGCAAAGGGTCAGCAGACCCCAGCCTTTTCCATGCTGAGTGTCTAGAGCAATGCCTAACTGCAAGACACCACTGCAGTTTGCACTCTATTTGCCTGCATCTGATTCCCACCTCCTCAGCTCCTACAAGCACTGCCCAAAATGCTCCTTACTGGACCAGAAGACAGTACCAGCAGGGTTACATGTTAGTGGTTTCAAACAGGAAACTCAGCTTGGCAGAAACAGGATTAGAAACCATCTCACTTCCTTGGGGCCCAAGCGCAGAGCCAATGGCTTCATCCCTGCCCTGGGGTACCTCTGGCTACAGCTGCTGCCCAGCAGCCATGGGGCTGTCCCTGGCCAGGGCACCCCCTGGCCAGGCAAGAGATGGCTGTGTGATTCTTCCCCACCATGAATGTCAGCAAATGGTAGAGGGTTTTTTTTTTTTTCCCCCTTCCTGAAAGGTCAAACCACCACAGTATCACACAGCACCACTGCTTCCTGCAATGCCTGGCAGAGGGGGTCCATACTGCGTAGGCCAACATGACTTTGGCTCCTTCCCAAAATCAGGGATGTAGAGTTTGCCTCTTGGCAGCCTCCCAGGGAGACCAGAATCCCATCACCTGCTTATGCCTGAGATTTTACTTCTATAACTTAACTTTTAGGAACTGCACGACAGACATCCCTCTCTCTGTATTTGACCATTGCACACACTGCTGCAAAAATACTCCAGTGCTTCCCAAATCAGCATGTAATAGGCACCCAGAGTACCTCTGGGGACAAAGGACGTTAATCTTTCTCTCTTTATTTCAATGTCCTATCTAGAAATTGGATATATTCAGTTTTACTGGCTTTTTGTGCAGATAAATGCTCCCATGATTAACCAGTTAATAATTGCCATCAAGTTATGCTGTCATTGCCAAAGGGAAGTACAACAGAGTAATATATATTGGGGCATCAGCATTGCTGGCTGGACCCTGAGACAGTTTCATTTCACGCTTTCTAATGAGAGCTGTCCATCATTCTGTCAAAAGCCTACTTTGGACATTTTCCAAATGGGAAAATTTAGAAATTTGGAAAAAAAAAAAAAAAAATCAGGACTAAAGTGCTGTTACAGAGGTGCATCAGGCAAATGAGCATCCACAGCAGAGTCTGCAAACAAAGCACATAGTCTATGGGGAAATACTCAGTTGCTAAAGACCAGTTTATAATTCTCTTTAATTTCACAACACTTTCACTGTTATCGGTGACTGCTCAGTAATCACAGTGCAATGCATTTTCCTGTGCAGGGACAGAAAGGCCTCATATGAAAATGAAGATGTTATGTTGGTCTAGCCCAAAAGTCAACATAAGACGTCCCATTAAAATTAATTAGCTGATCATCTGCAAAAACTCTGTACAGTTGCTTAACAAATGCATAAACTAGCCTGTGACCTGGGCACATGTAACTCCACCCACTTTGGCATGACCCACCCTCACAAAGAGGATTTACAAGTCAACAGTCTCTATCATTATCAGGCTCATAAATGCCTGAGTATTCACACCCATGTACCATACGCAAAAAAAATATTGTAAGATATTTTAAGAGGAAAATATTCATATATAACTACAGGAGAGTTATATATCTGTGTGAATATGGGATGGCAAATGAGAGTACACTCAGCCCTCTGCCATTCTTTTGGTGAGCTCACATTTGGGATCACAGAGAGGTGCTGATGAAACCCTCACAATATTTCTGTGAATGGGATATGAGGCAGCAGCAAGAACATCTCAAAGGGAAATATTCCTATATTTTCCTACATGGAAAATATCTTGGCTTTATAATTGACATGTTCTCCATATAGTCATCTAATTCATACTACTGGACAATTTATGTATTTTTATACATATACACATATATATTAGCTCTGGAAAACAACCAAATCTTTGTACATGTGCCTAAATGCAGCAGCAGTCACCATTTATGAGAAGTGAAACTATCAAACCCCATCCTCAGAGGGCTTAAATTGTCCTTATTCCACCAAAGCTGCAGAGCAATGCTACTTGCATTCACCTGGCTTTGACCCTGCTCCTCCAACAAGCTACTCCAAACCCAAACTGTTGTTTCAGTCAAAAGGCTTAGTGAGAATATGGATCAGCCCCAACTGAGGGAATCTGCCTGGAAATATGCAAAGCAGGAACAATTACATGAGTTCTGTCATTCCCGTTCCTCAGATTTTTACTTTTTATTATTTTTTGAGGCAGGTGGAAGGCAAACCTTTTATCTCAGTGAAGAGTAGGAAACAGAGAGTTACAGTGATAGCAAAGGAAAACAAAACAACTGTGCCTTCAGCACACACATATTCATTACACTGCCCTAACATGCATCATGGATATAATGGATGTTTGCAATGACCATGTATACCCTCCACCCCATTGCTGAATCAGGAGTGCAGTTGGGAAGAAGAAAAGAGAGATGCTCAGGATTCAGAATGTTGCCCCAGACTTACCTTTATTGGTCTTTTTTTGGCTGTGTCAAGGAGAGTCTAGAAGTCGTGGGAAGATTCAGAAGCAAGAAAATGATTGTGCAGGGATCTTCATTGATTCTTGGCAATAAATAGCCCCACCACAAAAATTATTAGTGTCAGGCATGGCCATAGAGCTGTGTATTTACAGAGTGAAAGGTTTTTCCCGGACTAAAAGCCAAAGGCAGTAGAGCAAGGGTTACTGTGGCAACCCGTACTCTGGAGCTCTTGACTTTCCTCCCTGATAGATACTGGTGGGGGATGCTGCCATGACTTCTAAGTGGCACTGCAGAGACTTGTGGGCATGTAAAGACTCCTTTCACATGTTATTTTTGCCTCCCCGTGCACCCACAGCTGGTATATACAGCACAAAGTAGCGTGCACCACATGTAGGTGCATGGGAAAGGACAAAGTTTTCACCCCTGGAGCAAGAGGAGAGCAAACAGAGCTGGGAGAAATCACTGGTGGTTTTGCTGGCTGACACTGTGTGAAGAGGTGGACAGAGGACCACAGGACTGAGGTGGTTTGGGAGGGACTGAAAGCTGGGAAGCAGATTTTAGATACAGTCAGTGCAGAGAGTTGTATTCTAGAGAGCGGAGTGGAGAAAGTTCACTATTGACAATGTAAATTGTCATAGCTGGTGGGCTCTAAAATCACATCCACGTCTGCATTGCTCAGCTGGGAACTGTGTGAATCTGTAAAAAAAAAAATTCAAGTTACTGAATCTAATCTTCTTCCAGGAATCAAGCTACGCCAAGAAGCAGCCCTTTCCCAAAAACCAGCTCCATGCCTGCTGTGCTGCTCCAGAGCTGATACCCACAATATTTTTTTTTTTTTTTTCCCCCCCCCACTAAGGACCAGTTTGATCCCTGGTCATCTGAACTGGTGAATGGCCTTTGCTATGGGATCCTGAACCTGATTAAAATGACATTGCCCCTGTGCATTTTCAAGCCATAAAGTAAAAGGCAACTAATTTCCATGCAACAGCAATAGTACTTTCTTTTCCTCTTCACACCATTGCAAACTGATGCTACATCCAGGTCAGCATTTCCTCTCTGGCAGAGGCTGCAGATGCTGTCATGCTCGAAGATTGTCATCCGCCTTTCCAAACCTTTATTTAATGGGAGTTGTGGTATAAAGTTCTGGTGAAATAGTCCTTGAAAAGTAACCACCTGCTTTTTAAGCAGCTGGAGGCACAACTCTGCTGCTCCCCTGTTTAAAATAAATAGACCTATCATGAAGAAAAGCCTACAGTTCAGCTGTACATCATGAAGTCCCACTGAGACCAAACCCAATGCTAAATTTGTCAGTTCACACTAATGTTATTTTTAATTGCTTTCTCAGCAGTTGTGCTCAGAGCCTGCCTTGCACCGGGTGCTGCGCTGTGTGTTTCATCACAGCACCAGCCCAGCACCGATCGCCATCGCCCCAGGCCGGAGCAAATGGAGGCAAATATAATGGTGATGACTATAATGTTGTCATTGGGGCTGGAGACTGGGACCCTCAACCCAGGCAGGTGATTGAAGAAAGTGCCTTCAACTCAGGAGAGCTTTCTGCTAAAATATCAGATCTGTGCAAACCCTTGGGGCAATTTCTGAGACATAGCAGGACACAGCAGCTGGCCGGGTGAGCAAGGCAGCTGCAATGCCCTTTTTCCTCTTGATTTCCAGCTTTCATGAGAGGCACTAAGCGCTCCCCAGCCCTGCAGGGAAGCCGGGGTGAGCAGGTCTGGAAACCCTTCAGTGAGTGAACTCCTCATCACCCATGAAAGCACTAAGCAACCTCATGAACAGCAATTGCTGGTCCTCTCTCAGCTGTCTTTTGCCAGATCCTTTCCCACTCTGCAATTATTCTTCTAGTTCCTGCCTATGCCAGCACAGCTAATAATTTTCCAAATAGCATTGTATCGAACACTTTACTGAAATGCAGCACCTGAAGTCCCACCACACATTTCTTCTAGAAAATTGCTTACCTGATCATAGAAGCTCAGTAGTTAATTTGAGCTACCATTTTTAATAAACTTCCATTCTGTTGTTATGGCTCACAACAGTCAGAGGCAGTCATAGTGTCTGCTGTGCCTGAAACTGTCTCTCCCTTATGCATATATCTGAGGCATATTCTCCAGCGGCATCTGAAATCAGACAGTGGGAATGTATATTCTGCTTTCAGCTAATAATTGAGAGACTAAACCTGCCTGGCTGCAAGGGGCTCAAGGGAAGGGTTCAGAAATTGGCTGGGAGCTTCCTTCTCAACTTTTATAGAAGCAGCTCCTGAATGTTTCATCATAAGAAAATTTGACTGCATAGTTCTTTGGACACAAACATACCCAGCTTAAAACCACAAAATCAATTCACCAACTGCATCAGTTATCGCTCCCTGTTGTTGCTCCAGCTTACCCAGTTGATTCGGCTTTCATCACTTTGCACAATGAAGGCATGAATAGGCAATGTCTTGCCCCATTCTCATCAGAGGGAGCTTCCCTTCATCATTGCCTCAGTAACATACCATTTGCTCATACCTAGGGTTTCAGCTACAGCAGGGTACTTCAGCAGGACAGCAGAATTTAAGCCCAGTCTGACCAACTGGGCATGACTGCGGTCAGACTGCCTGGCCAATATTCAAAAACCAGAAGAAAAATCCTTTTTTTTTCTAAACTATGTCATTGGTCAATCAGTAACCCAGAGTGGAAAACAATCACAGGACCAGTGTATTCCTACTGCTGCTGAATGCAAACCCAAATCCCACTTTGATTCAAGATGCAAATCTGGATTGTAGCTTTGATGCCCAATTGGTATTCCCTCCATCTATTTTCTCCTTCAGTGTTGGCCCAGCGCTCAGGCAGAGCTGCTGTAGCACAGAAAATTCCTACCATGGAAGAGGGTTCATTTTGCTTTTCTCTCCCTGGAGACTAGCATGTACTTTTCAAAGCTGCACATCATTTTATTAGTTCTATTCCCAGTCTCCAAACCGCCGAGCTCCTTTTATATGAATGTGCTGCAATTTAGTACCATCAGCAAACCGCAACGAAACAGTGAGAAATACAGACCTACCAAAGATCCCTGCGGAAACCCACCCACAGCCCTTCCCCAGCACCGGCACTTTGATCTGTATCATCCCTGCAGCGCTTTAATTCACATAATCTACCCTCATTTGTAACCCACTTTATTCCCTCCCCTTGGTTAGTGATCTGATTTTGTGTGTTATGTGTTTAAAACACTAACAATAAATGTTTGGGGTTTTTTCTACTGGTAGCACGTTTGTGAAATATTTATAATCACTAGATGTCACTGTAATTTTATTCTGTCTCCAGCCCTACTGAACCAACATGATTCCTGGGCTCTAGTGAGCCCACTTTAAAACCCTTTTGAAGAATTTATTAATGATCAGAAAAATACCCAGCTGTTATCCTGACAGAGGGTTTCCTGGGGTGGGAAGGGAGAACCAGCCTCGCTCTAGGCTTTGGCTGAGGTTTCACGGGCAGTTGTTACGCTGTGGTGGTGTGAATAATGCAAAACCCACACAACTTTGAAGCCAAACACTCACACGTGTGCATGTCTCTACATAACATGCATGGCTGCACACACAGCTTTCTGCTCAACACGTGACAGTCCTGTTAATTCTATGCTGAGTTACTAAATCCCACCAGTGTGCACACAAGGCAAAATGTGTGTGCAGACACGCTCTGTCCTGGGCTGTGTGTGGTTCACTGGGGCTGACATATCTATGAGGCCACTTTTCAACTGCAGATTTCCAGGTAGCTTTAATGACCAAATGCCCTTAAAATTTTGTTGTGCTTCTCTAATAATGCCCTCACTTCACCCCCAAACACACAGCACAAATTCCCCCACTGTCATCTGAGCGCTCCCATCTCCTCTTCATCTGATCATCCCATTCCTACTGTAACTTCAGTTAATCACACAGGCTCTAGGACTCTGCAGAAGTAGCTTGCCTCTTTCACTTGCCTTAAAAGATTCTACAGAATATATTTTTTCAAGGCCAATTCAAATCCACATTCTCTATTTCCTGAATTGTTGATTTCTATTGTACTCAGCCTTTGGGAGATGACAATTTATATATTATAGACCACATTCTGCATAGGCACACATGGGATTTATTTTTTTATAATTGAAAAAAAAACCCAAACCACCACTGAAATTAGTGGAAACGCCTGCTTAAAAAGCATATGTCTCCATCTGATGACATTATCCAGATCAGCAGAATACATCTTCACTCTGTACTCTGGGTCCCGCTGGGGAATATGCCAAAAACAGGTCTTTCAAGAAAAATCAGTTATTGAGTGCACAATACAGAAGCTCGTAATGCAGTGTTGGCAGCTGAGTCTGAGGAACCAAAGCTCTTTGCTGGCATCTTTTGGCGAGCAAGGAGAAAGGACCAAGGGCCACAGCTGTCTCCATGTCCCTGCAGCGGCAAGGGATGGATGTCAGAGCCTGACCATGTCCAAGAGAGATTCACAGACAGGGAAAACAAGGTCTGTGGAGCAGTTACCCGGAGCAACGATGGTACGAGAGATGCTGGGGTGATGTGAGCCGGGTAGAAACTAATCACAATGTCTGCAGCAACATATTTCACTTTGAACTGGTCCATGTTGACTTTATAGTGGTCTAGTCTGATGGCAGAATGTTTTTAAAGGCACATGGGTACCTGCTGCTCATGCAAGCAGAAGCAAGAACGGGGCTGTCTGGGCAGGAAGCAATGCCACAAATGAAAGGCACCTTTTGGCTTGCTGCTTTCAGCCAAATGATATGGCCTGTCCACCTCTATTAATCCCAACATCTCAGCTGCTCTAATATGTTACGTTCTAGTAATATATTGTTGTTAGTACAACCCCATCTATGTTGGACTAGTAGCCAGTAGACAGAAGTATCTCCTTGTTATTTGGATACCTGTTAGTCCTGGATTAAAGCTAATATAGAGTCACTGGTGCTTTGCCTGGGTGGGAGGAGCGGGTTTGGGGTGTGCTGGATGTAACACCCCAGCTTTGCACACATCCATTTGTCAAGCTCAGGACCCCAAGGGCCGATGTCCATGATGGACACTTCCAATCACATCAGCTTTCTCATAAGGTTCCTCTGCCAGGAAGAGCACTAAAAGCTCTTTCATCAAAATAACTGCTAAAAAAAGGAGGACCAGAGAAACCAAAGGACTAAAGCTACTAATGAAAATTACATCCCAGATCTAGTTTTGTATATACAGCAGACTCTTCTTAGGAACTGTAAGAATTTTCTTATATGTTTCAAAGGGTTATAAATTACCTGGGAGCCTGATTGTGCATACATAAAAAGTGTTGAAACTGTTCAGTTACAGGTCTGACAACTTTAAGCCCCATTTAAACATGGACAACTCCCCATACATAACATCTCTCTCCATGTCATTGACTTGTTTCAACATAATTCCACTCAATCAGGTATCCTTTCAACAAAACCCAACACAAACCATTGTCCATCCAAAGTGAGGGATTGCATATTAAGAATTAGCACACATTTAATTTCATCGGTTGAAAAACAGATTAATATTACATCAAAAAGAGCTAGAAATGAGACTAAAGTTATGTGGAACACCCTTACAACCATTACTGTAAACCATGCTTTTAAACAGATTTAATCTTTGTTTACCAAGAAATAGCCCAGAAGACTAATTTGAACAATGCAGGGCTATGAATTCATAGCAGAGATAAAGCAGATGGCGAGCTTGTGTGGATGCGCTTGGTCAGAAAATGCAGCCATAATTGGATTTATTTAATTCATATCTACTTTAACTACAGGAGAAATCCTGGTAAAGTTCCTCATGCAGTCAAGCCCTGAGGTCAGGGCTTTCAGGAGATGCTGGTTTCCTTGCTCTCAACTCTATTTTGAAAATTGGAATTAAGTGCAAAAATAACGTTAGGTACTTATAAATAAAAGTGACTGCCCAGTCTTAAAACCTCTATTCATGGTCAGATCTTGCCTCCTTAATTCACTCTGACTAGCACTTTATGCAAGGGGCCCTGACTGAAATTATTCTTCCCATAAACAGCATCTCACCAAAGTGTTCTGCACAGACCAGGCTAATGCCGGGTGTGGGAGGGTGTATCACTCACCTCCTGCAGTTTCTACTTTCACGTGTGTCACGGTTTAGGCAGAGGAAGGAGATGAGTTCCTATCAGGAGATGCCATCCTTGCCATTCACTGCAGATCTGGGTGAAGGTAGGCAATAGTCTTCTCCAGACGCATCTTCTGCTGCATTCCCACATCTGCACCTGCTTCCCTTCAGGGATTTTTCTTTCCTCCTCTTGATTTGTGGGCTTCTTATATTTCCACACAGCCCTGCTGTTACCTGGATGGTACCTAATCATCTCTTTTGACCTGGGTTCTTGTTAAAAAGAAGGCGGCTTGCCTTTTCCTCCTAGAAAGATGCTGGTGGTCTGCCCTGCTGAAGGATGTGTGTGGCAGCTGTGAGCACTGTGCCCCAGACAGAAAAGGGGAAAGGGTTCCCTTCTTTCTGTACTGAGCTGTACTGGGTGTAAATATCGCCAGTAATTACAGGCATATTGCTGTGCAAACACATAATAAATGCAACTTTCATTTATTTATGAATTATACGTAATGGGCCACACATATTACTAGCTGGATCACAAGTTGCTTTGACTGACCATGCTGAAACCTGCCAACAGCATCATCACAAGCCTCAGTTTCCCTTATAATTTCCCAAATGTTCTTGCTGTACCCCAGCAAATCATGAGCGCAGAATGAACGCAAGCTGCTGACCAGCTGCCAGTGACCCACAGCCAAGCTGTCTGGATGGCCATGGGTGCACGTGGAGATAGACATAGGACTGCAGAGGCAGATGTTGCCTGAGAAGGAAGGACCTGCCTGTAGATACACCTCTGATATCTGTTCATTCACCACATTTAATTGATGCTAGCTTTTGTGTGTGTGCGCTTATTCTATGTTTTAATCTGAGAAATACTGGCTGAGTGAGGCAGTGCCCAGTTAGCAAAAGGTTGTGGTTGCAGGCTGGAGTATGGAGAGCACACCATCAGAGCCACAGTGCTGCCACGTGTGCCAGCTTCATCTCCAGATTAGTCACTCTGAAATTATTGCTGATTTGTTTGAGAAGAACCCAAATACAATTTCACTACTCCAACGCTACAAAAATCAAAGGATGTTTCCCCGTTCAAGGCACAGAGCAGAGTGTGAGGGCAATAGACCACCTGGGCACCTGTGCTCAGCCTTACACTGCGGGTAACCCTTCTGTGAGCCTGCCCTGGGGGAAACAGCAGCCAAGAGCCCTTTGGTACACAGATGCTGTTTCCTTTCTGCATTTGTTTTTTTTTCAAACATTTCCTCAGCCGTACTTATCTACATACCTCTGACACATATTGGCAGTAGCCCATTCTTGCAGGCTGCACAACCTATTCAAGTTAAACTCATATCAGTGTTTCTTGTCTAAGTACCAGTTCTACTTGGCATGAAATCAGTTTATTTTCCAGCACTTCACCCCAGATCTTCCAGCTTCACAAAATATTTCTTTTTGTATTTGCTAATTAACACATAATGCCAAGTTACTTGCCTTCAAATTGGCTTTTAAAAATATTTCTGTAATTGGCCTATATTTCTCTCAGTAGACATCTGCAAACTAATCTTCCTGTGTTACATTTCTGCAAAGAGCCAGTCCATGGGTGGTGGTGAGTGCATCACCCACAGGGAGCACGGTGGTGAGACACAAGAGGCTGTCCTAAAGGAGAGCAGGATTTGGGGGACAAAAGGCTGCTTTGGTGATGTTACCTAATTTTGGTCTCTCCAAAGTAACCCAGGTGCTGGGTATGACCAGGAACATGGGGATGGCAGGGGGGCATGATGGGGCTGCATGGACAGCTGTTGCACTATTCAAAGGAATTCCAGCAATATTGTCCTTGAGCAAGATGGGGAGGTCTCTAAATTCAGGCTGTGCGAGTTTGTTGCTTTTGGAAGGCTCCAAGCCCTGTTTTGTGCACAGGGTTCTTAAACGTCCTGTGGGAAGGCATTCTCACCTCTTAGCTCACTGCGAATTCCCAGCAGCCACTAGATGTCACCACGATTTTACTGGCTTTCTTGTCTGTATCCAGCTGGGGGCCATAAGAACACAGGAAAATAATTCATCATTAATAATAATAATAATAAAAGAATCACCTATTACAAAGAACACAGAGCTCAGAAAAGGGGGGAAAGTGACCCAGACTCCTGTCTCCAGCTAGACATCAGGCTAGGACTTACTTTTGTTAATACATTTATCAGAGCCCTGTTTGATTCTCCAACTTTGCTATCTCGAAAGTTATCCTCCCAACTTGCCATGGAGGTTGGAACCAGATTATCTTTAAGGTCCCTTCCAACCCAAACCATTCTATGTGTCTACGACTTCATAATCCTGCCCAGAGAGAGGCAGCTAATGGAGAGCAGAAGCATATGGGCAGTAAAGTGAACAAGGGAATAAGATGAACCAAATGGCTCCACATGCAAACAAATCAGGAAAACCACTTCTGAGAATACCTTCGTCTCCAAAATGTGTGATGCCATAGGAAAACAAAGGGCTCCAGTGACCAGTGCAACTGACACAATCATTTTCATTAACCTTCACTGGTTAATAATTAACCTCCAACCATGCTATTCATAATCTGGAGGATAAAAATCAGAAATTGTGCTCATAATCCCACAAGGCTCCACTTCATCTCACTTACTTCACAGGCACAAAGGCACACAAATGCAGACCCAGGCAGAGGTGGGATTTTGGCAGCCCACTGGGGCTCAGTGAGCACTGGAGCCCAAGTGCAGTGTCTCAACTTCTACACTTGTGCCAGCATAAAATGCAGGAAACCTCCCCAGATATGTGCTCAAACACGTGATGCACAAAGCAAGATGTATGCACTGAAGCCTCCCTTCGTGGTGGCACAGCCCATCCTGTAGCCATGCTGAAACCTAAAAATCAATCTTTCCTTTTGGTGATTCTCTCTCTCTAACACTAAGGAACTAGTGCTAGTTCATGTGCCTGTTCATTAGACATTAAACTTAAGGTCTGGCTTTTAAGATATTTAGATACTGAATTGAGCAGAATTCTTTGCTTTTTCTTAAAATACTTGGTTTCCAACTGTTGGGTTTTTCTAACATAGACGTTTTCACAGTCCTACCCTGCTGGCCTAATAACACAAGCCCTAAGGCTTGCCTGGTCCTCTTTGGCTGTTAAATTCTCCATACGGCTCATCTCTTTAATCATATCATCCTTGTACGGTTATTCTGCTTCTTAGGGTACAAGAAGATGTTTGTGCAAGTTCATTCCCCTCACACAAAAGCCCAGCAATGCAGAACTCCTTCAAAAGGAGCTGAGGTCAGTACCTCAGTTCCTAAATCATGCAGTCTTTCAGCAGATCCCTGTTTGACTGTCTGTCTCTGGATAAGCACTGAATGCATAAATTACTGTAAATCGGGGTCCCTTTCTGAATAAATTTCCTTCAAGATTTCCACAGTCAACCCTTAGCAGGGTGAAAGTGTTCACCATCCCATCAGCCTCAGTTACATCCCATTTATCTGCTCAGAGCTAGTCTCACAGCAATAACTACTGGAGATTCTCATGTCTGCTCAAGGTTCATTCTGCATCTCCTACAGCACATATTCTTTCAGTCTGAAGTCCTCTATCTTCCAAGAAAAGTCAAACAAAAGAGACTTTACAGCTCTGTCTGAAGACAGCGTTTTAAATTAAGACTACGGTTATTTTCATTTTTGCTTCATGACACATAATATGGCTGGCTTAGAACTTCAGCCAAAGATGACAAGCCCAAAGTTATCTCAACTTAGAAATATTACTACCCAGGTTATTAGTCTTAGGTTTGGTTTATGATCACTTCTTCCAGCAGTGCTGCTACACTTGGAATTAATTGCAGCTTGTGTACTTTCTGTAGAGAAGAAGGTGAAACAGAGTCTGCATTTTATCACTACTTTGTGTACAAATGTAAAAAAAAACAAAGGTTGCTTATTTTAATTTCTTTCATGCAAGTATATCTCTAATTTTGTGACTTTGTAGCATGCTCCTGGTTACAAAGTTGATGTAGGTTATCTTTCACAGTTTTCCTTAGGAAGTAAGTATCTCTCTTTTAGGATTAAGAAATTAATTTGAATTTCAAATAACCTTTTTTGACAAAATATCTTCAGTTTTGCTTTGATAGTAAAATGTGTGTAATACCCAGCGGGACTGGCCAGATCTTTCTTCCGTAAGAAAGACAAAAAGAAGTGCGTATCTATCTTTCATGTCTCATTTTCTTTAATCCTCTCTTCTCTTTTCTTGTTTCCCATGCTGCCCTGCTCAACATATAAAAGATCCACCTGACAGGAAGGGAAGGTGATCCTGTACCTCATGCCTGCCCACCCAGAGACACAGCTCTCACCTGTGACAACTCTCACAGAAAGAGTCGCGAGGTCTCTGATTAGAAATGAGAAGTTGCTCAAAATCTCCAGATTTGGGCACTGAGATTTGTTTGTTTTGTTTTTCTTTGCTTTTCTTTTTGTGCTTGTTTGTTGGGTTGGTTTGGGGTTTTTTTGACCAGACACATATATTATTACAGGGCTATGGTTTCTTAAGAGGTGGGAAAAAAATACCATTTTGTTCCTTATCTCTAACAAGAGGTGATGGATCCTCCCCATAAGTTGATCATACCGTTGGCTGAAAGTGGCCACCATCCTGCCTCAAGCAATGACACTGCCAGAATCACCAGAATCCTCAGCAATCTGCTATGAACTCTAATTCACAACCAGCACTTCAAAAAAATACAACTGCAATAGCCACAGATGGGTAATTCCTTCTCTAGTAAATCACCCAATGAAAAAACCTAGTGTCTCTCTGCCAGGTAGATGATAAAAGCATTTGGAAGCCAAACTTTCCATGACACCCCAAGTCCCTTCAACAGTCTGCCTCCCGAAAGTAAGTGTCAAAGTGAGTGATGGATGCAGGGGAGGTATCTGGTGTAAAGGACTTACCACTGCCATGAATAATGCAGTGGAGAAACAGCATCTTGCTATTTCTCAGCCTTGTTAGTTTAATACCACTTATTTAACTTGTCTATTTGCATTAAGCCAAACACTTTGGATGCCCTGATGTATTATGTGATGCTTTCTTGCTGTTGCTTTTGATGGTCTTATTTGTGATTCAGCAAATAGTACCTAAATAATCAATATTCTGTCTAGGTGGACATTTTATTATCTACAGAGCCACCACATGAATTCAGTTGGTTTACTGGAGGTCAAACACTTTTCATCTTCTCCATGAGCCATAGAAAATTGAAAGATTTAAACTCCCTTTGAATTTCTTTGATAAACTCAGGGGAAATATCTCACTTTTTTTTTTTTTTCCCCCCAAACTCAGAAGCAGAATTGTCTTCAATATAAATCTACCTCGTTTTGACACATTGATCCATGCATAATGGGTAACATCAAGTGTCGAGGCATAAACTGGAAGGTGAAGGAAGATGTAGAAGAGTTATGAATGATGCTGTTATCAATTATCCTCCATGCATACACACCTCCTTTGGGTTGGATTTTAAAAAAACCAACCCAACACATAAATCAGTAAGAGCTGTATAATTAGCTATGGGGGAACAAGGGTTGGGATCCACACATTTGGGAATTGGATCCTTGTGCTCAAAGCACCCACATGGTATCAGCAAATAGTACATCGATATTAGGTACTTACATCAGTATCATTCCCACAGCTGGACAAATTCAGACAGTGCCACTGCTTTCATCACGCTGTTTTAAAAAGCAAGAAGAAACTTGTTATGTTTCGGGCACATGGAGGAAAAGAGAAGCTGAAGACCAGATTTCAGCTCCTTTGTACTTCCCTTGCACAGTTCTGCAGTGCCCCAGCTTGCAGGGCTGACAGCGACAGACAAACCCAATGACTAAATCAACTGACTAATGAAATTATCATCCCGTATCTCTTTCATATAGTTTTTCTGCTGGCTTCTATGGTGATTTTATTAATTTGTAAGAGTTTAAGGGCAAATTTTTAAGATTGATTAAACAATCCAAGCTTTTTCACATAAAAGTTGCACCATTTTAAAGAAAAGCGTGACATTAAATCCATTTAGTTAAACAGGGAAATCCCTCTACAAACACACTTCGAGCCGTTTTGGTGACTTGTTCGTAGTTATCGCATTTGATCTGGAACTGGCTTAATATTAACTAAAAAGAGCCACTCTTTCAATACACCGTGACTTGCATTCATTTAACTAAATTAATGTGAGAAGTGGAGTCATGTTAAGCAAGTGCAGATTCTTTATGCTGACAGGACTTAGAGGCGATTTTCAGTTTTATTTAGACACTACTTCCCAGGATCACAGAAATTTTAAAGGCACTTAGTTCAATCAGCTTATACTTTATGAAAGTGAGAACTGACTTCTTCCAGTACAATCATGGCCTGAGCACCTTGAGGAAACATCTAGAAGTTTGCCTCTGATGGTTTTCAGAGATTCAGTTTTGAGACTATGAGAGTCCCAGGAATGTGGGATGTGAAGCAAGAGCAAGAGCTGCTGGGGTGCCATCATCTGCACTAGGGAACGTTCAAGTAGACCACACCTGCACCATGAAGGAGAAGAATTAAAGAAATCTTTGCATTGCAACACAAAATCCCAGGTTTGGCACAAGGAGGCAATGAGCTGCCTCACTCCTGTACCTTCCACCCCATTTGTCCCAGCTGCTGGTGTGCCAGCTCCCTCCGCTCCCCATCAGCTCACCATTTGTCATCTTAGACAAAAAAGTTTCTTACCCCTCCTCAAACTGTCTCCCTCATAGACTAAACAAAGCCTATTATAGCCATAGTTTCTGATAAGGGATTTTTTTTTAGAAAGTTTGAATTATTTTTATTGGTGTTCTTCTGGGGTCCTTTCTCCCCTCAGTGCACCCCATCTTTCATGATGTGCAAAACTAGACACATCTTTGACTCTAACTCACAACAGTGCCTAGGCCATTACTCCCTGCTCTTCACAAACAGTATTTCAATTTTAATACATCCACCTTCATGCAAATTTTTTCTAGCTTCTATTTCCTCTGCTGGTTTAAAGGAATGTCACAGCCACAGCCACAAAAGTCCTGCAAAGATAAAGACAGATCAACAGATACTGCAGCTCCATCCTAGAAATAAACTAGATTGTCTTGAAATTACTCTCAG
Source organism: Ceryle rudis (assembly GCA_033439905.1). Taxonomy (NCBI): domain Eukaryota; kingdom Metazoa; phylum Chordata; class Aves; order Coraciiformes; family Cerylidae; genus Ceryle; species Ceryle rudis. The sequence goes on along the minus strand of JAAGNO010020672.1, from coordinate 40,570 downwards.
AAATTTGTTTAGTGATGTATTTTCCTGTAGGCATTTATATATTGTTCAATAAGGCTTTCCAGTAACATGCTTGGCACCCAGGAGAGAGAAAGAAAGAATACATGAAAATAAGTCATGCAGGTGAACCAGCAGAGCCAAGAGTTGAAGGGTGAGGAAACATGGTGAACAATCCTCTGTGGTTCCCTGTGTGGTTTCAATGGTGTTCTTCAGTTCTTGGTTCATTCAGACATGTGTGACGCTTTTATGCACCTTGGTTGTATTTTTCCAGCACACTGATATGTGTTTTGACCTTTGGCTCCAACAGGCAGATGGGTGCATGCACATCCCTGAAACACAGTCCCACAGTGCTGTACCTTTGGGCTCATTTCCACACTCCGTTCAAACCTTCTCATGCTCCATCAGTGTCGCTAAATATTTACATCAGGCAGCAGTGATTTTGGCTGCAGTTAACAGGGAGTTACACATTTGCAACACCTGTCAGGGTGTTTGGTTTTGTTCCTGTGCTGCTGGCTGAGCAGGCACCCCATGCTGATGGAGAGCCAACCATTTCCTCATGGCCATCGCAAACAGGGTTTTCTTAACAAACGCACCTAAGAAAATAAGGGTGGTGAATCCTTTCAGGGCTTCCTCGTGGTGGGGAAGCAAAATCAGGTCTTGGTTTTCATGTCTCCACTGCAACACCGTATGACCTTCTTGCCTGTGCAAACAACTCTGTTTCACGCAATGGTGATGGAGAGGGCTCTTGCTGGAGCGCAAAACTTGTAGACATGAAATGCATTTGTCAACACTGCAGGTGTAACAGGAGGTTGCTGCAAGGTCAAGATAAAAGTGTCCAAAACTGGTGTAACAAGCTAACAGCGAGCAGCAAGGGAGGCTGCTGCAGCCACAGGATGCAGCCCCCAGCTCTCTGTGAATGGCTCCATTTCACATTACTTTTTTCCATCCTTAAAGAACTTGAGTGAATGAGTTTCCATTTCCAACCAACTGCCAGGTAATAACAATTTGTTTACTACCAACCATCTGACACAGAGGTGTTTGGCAGTGCTGCACAAGAATACCAGGGCTTTTCCTTCTGTCAGACCCCAAGCTAAAAAGAGATGATCTGCCTCAGTCCAATTGGCCATGGAAATGCTTGTGAGGCATTCACAGCAGCCCTGGCTTGTGAGACGTTTGGCTTTGAAGACCTTCAATAATGTTTTTTCTGCAACTGGGATAAGACAACTCACTGTCAGTCAAGGAAGGGAAAAACCTAGAAAAGACTAAATCAAGTTGTGGGTGGGAATGAGTCTCATCTCAGTGAGCAGAACAAAGTGACCTTCATCTTAGCAGACTGAATGATGTTCTTATAATGTTTGGGTGGTTGTTCTTTTTGGGGTTTTGTTTGTTTCTTTGTTTGTTTTCCAAGTAGTCTTCCACTGAACCCTTAAAAAACATCTCCTGGTGAGCTGACTCATGGCTTCATGAATCATCATACATTCAATCAATCATCAACTTTTGGTTTTTTGTAAAGTAGCTATTGATGTTGTATGTTATTAGTTTCTTGGCACCTTATACTAGGCTTTCAGGGAAGCAAAATGCTGATGCAATTAGCAAAGGATATCAATTTTTGCAGCAACTCACATTATCCCTCAAAGCTTCATTAGCCTCAGAAGCTAAGGCACTGGAGAGAAAATTTGGGCAAGGGCTCTGTTACCTTCTGCAGCTCAGCCCATCTGCGCTGCTGGGGCGCTCCCACATAACGCTGCCCTTCGCAGCCAGGAAAGGGAGGTTGGGCAGCACCTGGCTCCACACCACAGGGAGAGAGCAACAGTTGCCCCCATCCACCCCAGTTCAGCCTGAGGACATCTTTGCACATTTTGTATAGGTCAAAGCTAATGTGTGGGACTCAGCATGTTTCAACAGCCAGATTCAGAGCAGCCAGGGACATCATTTACAAGGAAAAAAATAAAAACAAAATTCAGGTTTCCTATCCCAGAGAAGCCCTGGAGCTACTGCCGGCAGGTGATGCTCTGTTGCTGTGGCAGCATGTCCTGACCATTCCTGTGTCTCCTCTTGTTCCCTACAAACACTCCTGAGGTCAAGAAGGCGTAATTGCCCCATTATTTCACAGAAAAGCCACTGACGTCAGCAAGAAGCAGCTACTGGTGGGATGGAGACCTCACTTAAGGGCCCCTTTGCTGGGAAAGTAATTTGGTCCTTACAACTCTGAACACAGCCATCTCTTTATACCTGTTTCATTGCATTTACCAGCAAATATTTGGCCTCCAGGTTTTTGGTGTAGTTTTTTTTCCTCTTTTCCTTTCAGCTGAATAATTTTTATTATATTGATCCACGTTGTCATCTACCTCTTCACAATTCTGAATACAAGCCTTGCCCTTGACTGCACAACACAATGAAAGCCTTCAGGTCACAGCTTTTAGAACACTTGATATTGTTTTTGCTTTCTGAGAAGAATAAATAATGTTAACCTCTGTTAGCAGAGAGGAAAAATGAAAAGGAAAAGGCTATCAGAGGCATGTCAAACAGACTGGTATTGGACTTGTGTGATTCTAAACCCATTGACTACTTTGCACAGATTAACACAAAAATCAACTTATCTCCCAGTTAGCTGAATAATTGAAGTGCTTCATCAGATTTGCAGTTACATCCTGTAGACAGATTTACTGGGCAGCCACAGCCAGCTGAAACAGTATTTTCCTTTTCCCTGCACATCACAGCTGGAGTTGGCTTGTACAAAACACAGACACTGCCCCAGTGCTGTACAGGGAGGTGAAGGTTCACGGGACAGCTCAGGCTGTGGCTTGCAGCAGAATAGGCTCTGTCTCTGGGCATCTTCACATCAGGAGTGGTGAATATGTTTTAGTGACATACTTTTAGTGGCTCAACAAAAAGAAACTGATGAATGCAGCTGTCTGCAGGACACATTACAATATTAAGTGGTCTGTAGCAAGCCTAAGTATCAATGGATTTATAGAAAATTACAAAATGTGACAGAATTTAAGTGACTCATTCATGTCTGGTATAAATGCAGCACTGAAGTGCACTGGAGAGACATTTGGCTGAGTGCACTCCTGTACAAATGCAGTCCCAAAGACCATCAGCACCTCCTCTACCTCGCAGCAACTTTGAGCCTTGCAGTGAAACATGTTTGTGTGAGCCCAGCTCGCTCTGTCAGCAGCCCTGTCTTTGAGTGGGGATCATTTTCATTTTGCACAGACAGCTGTACAGCTGATGGTGAGGAAAGTGCAGGGAAGAGGCTACAGCCCTCTACTCCAGCTGTGTGCTGCTGGAGCTGCAGCCCATGTGACCAAAAGCATGCAATGCTACTCATTTGAGGATCTTATGGAAGGGATGGCGAACGTGACCCTTTAAGAAGGTGCCATTTCATATCTTGGAGTTCACATCATGGGTTACAGGAGCAGGAAGAACTTCTCGTGCCTTCCTAAATGGTAAATTCAATTGCCAGCTGGCAAATGCTGTAACAGCCTGAGCAGAATAAATTGTACAGCTGAGACTAACTTTGTTCTCTTACACCCTCTTTGCCAAGTGGCCTTACCTTTCAACAGATCCTAGAAAAGCAAAAAAGAAAACTATATATGTTCCTACATGAAGATGTCTGATACATCCCACCAAAACAATAAACCTATTCTGAGGCAAATCCTACCTCTTATTATTCTTAATTATTCTCTTTCACATCCTTTCACCTAGCTTTAAGCCTTCTTGCAATTTTACAAGATGAGGGACATTAAAAAAATTAAAATGCAATTAATTGTGCTTGCCTAGAATTACTTGTCTAGAATGGCATAGACTATTACGTTTTAATTTTTTTTAGCAACTTGGAAAACAGCAGGAATTAGCAGAGGGTTTTTAAAGTGAATCAGTCCATATAAATTCACTGTATTATCCAGATTCCTTCTGGCTTCATGCTTGAAAATGCAGGCAAGCCCAACTGCTAAAAAAACCCACTTACTGCTGTGTGAGAACAGTCTGGTGGTAGAGACATTAGCATGGTGCTTTGAAGAAGTTCACCCAGTTCCAGCTCACATGATGGTGAGCTCAGGTACACCTTGTACAGTGAGACTTCCAGAAACAGTGACAGGCCTGACAATGATGTACCCCGTGGGACTCATGGGCATGTGCTGCTCTGAGGCACTGAATTGCAGGTTCCCAAGTTACATTAATGTATTTCAAAATTTTTACATGCACAGACCTTTTAAATTAACTGGATCTTAATTAGATGATCCCTTTAGAAGATCAGGTAGAAAGAGCCTGGTGGGCTCCAGTGCAAACAGTGCATGTCACAAAGCCTCTGGTATGGTCAGATCATCCCTTCAGCTGCCTGGGATTTGAAGTCCCAGAAAGAAAATAAATCCTCCTCTTGGCACCTTGCAGGGGAAATGCTGGATCTGCTATTCACTTTGCTGACTCACAGCCAGGATAGGGGACACAGTTTAGCTCTGCCTGGACTTCTGGGAGCTGTCCTATTTCATGTTTTACCAAGCAGGCATTTCAGCAGTGTCTATTGGCACCCAAAATTTTCACTCTCCTGATCCAGCTGAGGGTCTCTGTATAAGACAAAGTAAAGATTGCTTTGCTCTGAAGTCCAAGGCACTTCCTCAAGCTGGAGGCTAGGCTGGCTTTGAAGGTAATCTTACCAGACATTGTAATTTCTGCAGTTCTCACTTGCCTTCACACTCTGCCTAATCAATCCATGACAGGATCATGTACATCCAGACACAGAACAGCTGAGCCTCTCCCACTGCCATCTGGGGAGCGACTTCAGGAAAAGCCTGTATCAGTAGCACACAGATGGCCAACCATCCATTGCTGACCACCACAGGGCCATCCTCACAGATATCCATCACTTTAGGCCAACCACCATTTTACCTTGTTGAAGCCAAGTAGTATTTCTGCAGGACAAAGAGGCCACCAGGCATTGCAAGGATGCAATCATGCTGTAAATTCCACTTTTTGCTTTTTCAGCTGTATTTTCATGACAGATGGCAGACTGTGACACAGCTATAGCATCTCCTGCTTAACTGCGGAACAACTTGCCCTTCTGGCTGCATAAACTCCATCACGGTACAAGCCCTCAATGGTAGCTGCTGCAAAATCATGTATTATTAAGAGGCTGTCTTTCATATTTCTCTGTATCTCTGCAGAACTGATAAAAATTGTAGTTCTAGATAAGATTTGAAAAAACAAAAGTCATGTCATCTAATTAAGAAGCATGTCCAGGAAGTCACATAGATCACATAGTAGTAAAAGAAGTTGCAAGGTGAAAAATTGAATCTGCCCAGATGGACACAAGAGAGGGGTGTAAGGGCTCCAGAGAGAGACATGCATTTTAATTAATGCTGTCTGATGGTAAATTCTACCCAGATACAGCCTGAGGTGTATTACAAGCACAAAAAAAGAAACCAAGAGCCCATCATCAGGAAAGGATTAGGTGAGGAGTAAACACCTGTCTCCATTTTAACCTTAGTGTCAGTAAACTGGGACAGTTTTTCTTATTTCTTCATGTTTTGGTTTTGTTTAATTCATACCTAAGTTACCTATTCAGATATTATGAATGACGAGTTAAGTCCTGCCAAGGGGTTGATGGGTTTCAAAATTTTTATGCTTCACAGGTGGACATCAGATGACCATAAGAAGGGATCTTGTGGTTGTGGGGCCTGGTTTCTTCCCCTTAAAATGTTTTTTGCTTAGAATAGACAAACAAGGAGCCCTGGGAAGACTCTGGACAGCCAGCTACGTGCCTGTGAAACTGCAGCAGTTCTCATGCCAGAGAAAATTTCACAATTTCTTCTGAGCTGTGCATGAAATAGGATTTCATTCGCAAATTCAAGCCCTGTATGTTTTCCCCCTTGGCTTTTGTTGTTTGCAAGGATCCAGATTTTAATCAACATCATGTGAATCCCATTCTAAGTATTTCTGGCAGTAAGCATTCAGTCAGGATGAGAATATCAGTTGCCTCAGCTCAGCGAGTTTAGCTAAAGGAGGGGAGGTTGTGTGACTGCCAGGAGGTGGAATGGTTGGCACTTCTCTCTTTTCTCAGTAATAAAAGAAAATTTGCAGAGTTAATTTCTGTGCAAACTAATTAAGGCCTTAAGTTGGGACAGTGTCTACCATGCACCTGATTACAAACTACCTCCATAGTTTGTTCAGATTGGCTCCCACTGTTTTTATCACTAGGTTTACATTCATGGAGTGCACAAATTATTTTGAAAAGAAAAAGAAGCCCAGGCTTGCTCACTGAAATCATCTTCCTATAGAGACATGCAGACAGTGAGAATTACCTGCTGCAGGTCTAACACTAATATCAGCAACTGAACACATGTCCAGCCCCCAAAATGCATATGAGGGCAACAATATGTTTTTCATAAAACCAGCAAAATCTTTCTGCAAAATGCACAACCTCGAAGCCTCCAAGTCAGAGACCTTCCTCTCCTTGCTAGAGCTCTAAGATTACTGCATCCATGAGAACTAGTCTAGTTTGGGGACCAGGTGCAGTTCAGTATTACCAAGATAAGCCTTTGGTACCCCTCTGCCTGTGTGAGTCATGCTCACTGGGCCAAGGCCATCTCCTGGCACCTTAGAAAGGCAGTGTTAGGTTTGATGGAAGTTGTTCTGCAGCTAAGTCTGAACTCACCTTGCCTCGCATTTGGGATGCCTCATCACTTCACTTCTGCTGGCTCCTTGCAACACGCCAGGATGAGTTCTCTTGTTTCTCATCATTTTCACCTCTATCATTAGGAGATGGGAACAATTTTGCCTGTATCTCTTGGCAGTGCACATCGAAATGATGCTTCCTCAAGACACCAGTCTTCCCAGATGCAGCTTAGCCGTGGAAATCCCTGTTTTCCTTCATATTGTCTAGGTGGTTACCTCCATTCCACTCCAGCCTGATTTTCCTCTTCAACTATCACTGCAACAGAAAAACAGCTCAATCATCTGCTTGTCTCCCTGTTAAAGCTTACAACAGTAAGATTATTCGAGTTAGAGACCATAGCTCAACTGCAAAGGTGATGTTTATGTTGGGTAGAACTGTCATGACCTTTAGGGATTCTTGGGGTTTTTGGTTTTGGGGTTTTTTTTGGGGGGGTAGGGGGGGTTTGGTGTGGTTTTGGTTTTTGTTTGTTTTTTTTTTTTCCAGTGTGTTGCACCTTTCCTCACAGTCCAAAGCATCTCTGTATGCAAGAGGATTTGTTGCTAAAATTCAGGTGTAAATATGTTGTAGATATTTAACAAAGTATAGTAAATTGTTTAGTTAATTGTGCTGGAAAAGAGCTGCTGGTTCCAATTAAACAGTTATCTGAGCAGGCAGCAGCAAATTTTGCTGTCTGAAGGGGGATTTTTACCAATGAGCATTGGCCAGCAGGTGCTACCACCAGCTCCCCATGAGCACCAGCACTGAGGTGCCAGCAACATTCCTCCATATAGTCCACATGAGAGAGGGGTTGTGCCCCAGCAAGACCTACTTTTAACATTCACCACCCATCCCAGGTCATACTGCAGTCTCTGAATAAATCAGATCAGAGAGGAGCTTTGGCTGGTTTAGGAGAGAAGGGGGTAGAAAGCTGCTCATGGGAAAAATTAGCAACCAGCTCTGCTGCCTAAAGGAAATTGGATTGTCAAAGTCACCCTTGACACAGGCAGCGAGCAAACAGCTCGATGGCATGGAGGGGTGACAGGAGAAAAACTGCTGTCACTACTGCTTCCCCAAAAATACCAGTAATATTTGTCACAGAGTTTTCTGTGATGCTGAAACAGCTTGTGTGACAATCCATGGGGAATCCTAGTTCATTAGTGTAAAAATTAAGACACTTGACTTATATGCTTCAGTATTGAAAACCTAATTACTGCACCAGGAATTTGTTACATGTAGAAACATCCATTAAGAACCAGGAACAATGCAGGTTACAACAGGTCTTCAAAAGGTTAAAGAAGCCAAGCCTGAAAAGCTTTCATTTCTCTATGGAAGTATTTGCTTTACCTCTAGGGGCTCCTGCAGTAGCTGCCTGCACTGGCTGCTGCCCTGGGCCACCCTGGTGCAGATGTCCAGGGACACCACAGGCATTGCTGGTGCTCTAGAAGCATTCCTGCCAAGCTGCATGTGTGCCAGTGACATACTGGCAGACACAATCTAACTGCCCATTCCCTGCAGGAGAGACAACGTTTATCTTCACTCCCAGTGACTCCACTCCTAGAGATAAATACACTCAGGAGCTGTCAGCTGGAGGCAGCTGTAACATAGCTCTGATGTGCAAGTGTTGTCTTGCTTGTGCAAACAGTAGTAATGTCACTCTGGAGAAGAGAAGTCCTGTGTATGTATATCACACCTTCAGGTAGGACCCTGCCAGGTACCTCACAGCTGCTACAAGCTGTAGCAGAGCCAGGATCAGCCTTACAGCAGCTATCCCTTCATCTTAGCCATACTAATATTGCTTCCACTAGATGTATTGTTGCATACAAACAGCAAAGGAGCAAGGACCTTACAAGAACAGCCCAAATCAAGACCAAGCAGAGGCTATGGGGACTCATTTTCCGTGGTGGCATATGAGACACTCAGACCTCAGTAGAGGGATAACTACAGGCGAACCCTATTTCATCAGCCCTGTTTTCCTTCACCTAGATTCACACACCGCCAGAATAGAGTGTTGTCTTGAAGTCATCAAGCACTATGGAGTAAGAGAAAACCAAAAGCAATGCTCACTTGCAGTGGATACCAGGAGATAGCACAAAGGTTCAAACAAAAGACTAACTCTTCTAGAGACATCTGGCACTTCTAAGCCAATTCCTTCAAAATGGTTGGGACTGAATATCTTCTGCAAGCACTAGGTATTGTTATTGCAGTAAAATACACAAAAAGTGACAAGAGCTGCCTCTGAGATCACACAGTCATGAAACAGCCCCATCATCTTTTCCTCATAGGCAGAAAGACTCACCTCTTCAGCCATTAATCCCCTAAACGACAGACAGCAGGCTGCAGACACCTCATACTGTGATTAGAAGTCTCAGGTAATTCTGGGGTGAAAGCCCACATTTCCTCCCTCCTCGATAGGGGAAACTGCTGATGCTCAGCAATGGTTTAGAGGAACTTCAAACCAACCAAGCAGACAAAACCAAAAAAAAAAAAAAAAAAAATCCACTTCAGGCAGCTCCCCGCCCCTCAGTGCAGTACTCCCCACTGCTGCACCTCAGCACCAGCCAGGACCCAACCTCTCCCAGACCACAAGCTCCCTTTATCTCCATTGCAGAAAGCCAGTTTGCTAGATTTTAGTTTTAAGCTCTACCTGATATGTGGCACATCCATCACATTGCCCTTGTTCATGCTTACACACCCTTTGATGCCTGATGCTCAAATTCAGCAGACACCAGTGGAGTTGGGCTGCTGTGCCCTACCCCTTGGACACAGCCATCCATTACAGTTCACATGGGTCTGTCACTATGTCTCATTTGCATCTCCATACCATATGTTAAACCAGTAGGCTGAGCAGAATCATTTATCTTCTTGTTTTTAACATCTATCCTTTTTTTATGATTACTATTAGCCTTTTCCTGTACTGAAGAAGATTGAAAAAAACAGATGGAGAAATGGCATAGCCCAAAGTCATGGTTTTGGGTCACTACTGGTGAGTGGGTGGCTTTTAGGGGATGGTGGTTTTGGTTTGTTTGGGTTTTTTTGTTTGTGGGTTGTTTTGGTTTTGGGTTTTTTTTTTTAAAAGAACTGTGCTTCCCACTCCAACCTCTAAGGCAACACATTTGCAGTCATAGTGGCAACATCAGGGTAAAGGGATATAAACAACACTATATTGCATGAATACCTGACTCAAATGAAATAGCCAGCTCCCAACAAGAGCTTTTAACACCATTCTGCATAAAACATTTTCAAAAATGCTCAGTTTTTAAGCCTCTTATTCCCTTAATTCAACTATGCCAAGCACGCAACATGATTACATTGCTGTATATACATTAAAGCATAATAATTGTATCATGTTTGCTCTGTTTCCCCCCATTCATCTTTTTAATTAAATTAGCCCTTTAGGATTTTGTCCTTCAGGCAGCAAATTGAGGTTGTTTGAGAAATTAAAGGCATTAAGATACTTCCTGAGATATGCAGAAGCCATAACAGTGATTTCTAACCCTTTTTCCAAAAAGGTAGGATTCTCCCACACAGCAGGAGAATAAATCACCCTTGAGTCATTCTCAGATGCACATCTTCATCACATTTGCTTTGTTCACTGTGTCACCCACACATCAGAGATTTCCACATATGTTGGTGGATCAGTGTCAGCGCTTGTTGCTGACAGTGCATGCCCACAGGACACCCAGGACAGACAACACCACCTGCATTCACAGGTTGCTGCTATGGAAATTACTACAGCTAAAGGGCAATAATTTCTTTTTCCATTATGAAACAAAAGACAGTGTGATCTTATTTCCCCCAAAGAGAGAAAAGTATTCAACATTGCCAGACTTGTGCAGGCTTAGTGTGGGCACACTGACATGCATCGTCCCACTGCCAACATCATCTCCCCTTTCCCAGGGATGTAAAAATTTTTCCCACCACCCAAAGCCACTGAAAGCAGGTCAAGCTTGAAGCACCCACCCTGGTCCTCATCACAACACCCCGTGTGATAACAGGTCACCCTCATCCCAGGGTTTTGTGGGATGGAGTGCTACAGAACCAAGTAACACAAGCAATGCTTCAAAATACGTAATTTTATCCCAGTTCACAGTCTCTCCAATAGCACTTTTTAAAGTCAGGTGTTGAAGAAGGTGGTATGGAAGACAGTGGGTAGGTTAACATGACAATGTGACATGCCAACAGCACTGAACCTGCTCAAACCCATTTTATGAGCATTACCACCCTTCCTTCCTTCGTCTCCTTCACTGTCTGCCATTTATACCAATTGCTATTGGTTTGTTTTCTTTAGATCTTTCATTCTCACACCCCTTCATCTTTCAGCTCTTATTTTGAAGTTTGAAATGTGTCCTTTTATACAATAAGGGGAAAGTCCTAAATCCAGATGTGCTGGGTGGAAACATGGCCAGAATGTGAAACTCTCTGAAGAAAAATAGTCTAATTAAGAAGTCACTTCTGAAAGGCTCTGTAGAAAGAGCTACACACTCTGCACCTCCCAGAGCATTCCTGATTTATCAGACTAGTAGCAAAGGCTGCGCTGGCTCCACTAGGATTAGTGAGTCATCCTTTGCCCACTGAGCTGTCCTTACTTTTCTCACTCATGGCAGTTGGCAAAATTCGGATTCTTAGCTCAGATTAGTTTCCAGCTTGTTCAGTGCTCTTTCCAGAGCTAAAGGCAACAACATGAACAGGGATATAAACTTGGATTGTTTAACCTATATATTCCAGACATTAAGCCTGTGGAGACTGTTTATATCACTGTAATTACTTTCATACAGGTTGTTAAAGCCAGATTCATCAGCTTAGGTTACAACGACCTATATAATGTGTTTAAAACCCATTTATCCTATCAAAGAGATTTAAAATGCACCTCTTTTCATGAGGTGTCAGTGATTCTTGATTTATGATTCGGTCATGCTTTAAAAGGGAAAGCAATTACCTCTCTTCCTATTGTAAAAGCCCACTACCTCAAGGTTGCCACAATACATCTATAATTGAACAGCAACAGCTCCAACGTTCAGCTTGGATGACAAAAACATTGGCTATTGAAATACTGCCTACGATGGTGTCTGCATACCAGGCAGCAATACAGCAGCTGACAAGTTTCAGCAGGAACGATTGCACCTCAGGCACCTCAGGACCCAGTGTGCTGAGTGTTTCCTGGCAGAGGCAATACTTTCCATTTATGTATCTAACACTTTTAAGAAACACAAAAAACAAATCACCCTCCTGTTAATTTCCTTGCAAGAAGCAAGATCTATTGTTTGAATGCTTTTCCTTTGAAGTCTGCATGAATTTTATTTCAAACAAATTTTCTTTTGGTGTTCCTGAAATAGGATGACTCCATGATGCATAATACGTTTGGTGTTGCATCATTCTGAGAATCCAGCTGGCTTACAAAACATATCTATAAAAAGGCTACATCAGGCAATGCTTTGTCCTAGAAAGGATCTCAGAACCAGTCTCTTTAGGAAAAAGATGTCCAAACTCATGTATTTGTCCCAAACTTGCCGTAAATATTATTGGTGCACAGATAAGTGCTGATGGCCAGAGTCTCTGATGGAAGCAAATGAAATGCGACCCATTTTAGATGTATCTGTGAAATTCTGTGCCCAGACTAGTTAATTCTTAGCAAAAACATTGTGTTTTGACATCACTGAGGTCTGAGAGTTCCCCCTTCAGACAAAGAACACAGACAAGTGTTATAGCGACTTTTCTTACACAAATATAAACAAATAAACCCCTCTCATACATACCAGGGCATGCACTCTTCAGAACACAGAAGTTATTCCCTCTCTTCTCAGATTAGCAGGGACAAACTGGCAAATTCTGGAGATTGTCCAGTATTCATGTATCTCTTAAACAGTAAGAAGTCATTTTAACAGTCACATAGTCAAATTTTAAATACCTGAGTTTAGACATAACTAAGCTTCTGTTAATTAAATTACAAAAAGTAACTATTTCTTTTCTCTCCACCTCTGTTTTTGGACTCTACCCCTGAAAAGTGGGCTTTACGATTACTCTATTTATTTGATGCAGCATTGGTGTCTTTGTCTTGAACAACAAATTGTGCCTAAGCATTACCAAGTCAGCCAGTATAAAATGGCCTGATGCAGGAGGGGCTGCTCAAACTTCCTACAGAGCTTGAAATCAGGTTTAAGGTTAATCCCTGTCCCCATATAAGTCCATAAGCTACAGTGACCCAGAGCTCCCCACTCTCCTCCATCATAAGTTTCATCCAACCCAAAAGAGCTCTCATTTAAATAGACTTTAAGCTTTTACAGCCCTTTTCCTTATCTCCAGCCCCATGGACAGTCTCACACCTTAGCACTGCTTGAAATGCAGAGATGGTCCTTCAGCAGGTGGTGACCAAACCCTCCCTCCATGTCTTTCTGCCATGGCCAGCCAGTGACATAACCACAAAGACACCTGATATTTTACCTCTCTTCCCCAGCCTGCAATGCTAAAAGCATGTATTAGCTATGGTTGTCACCAGGAGCCCCATAAAGAGGGTAAATGGATTGAGAATTTCTTTTTAAAAAGCAGTCATAAAACCAAATTACTTTATAACTCACCTTTTGTCTCACCAAAGCTACAGATCTGAAAAACAATTGTTCATATGAAATAAGAACGGATGTCAGCCAGAGCAATAAACGTAGCGTAGGAGAGTGAGAGTCCCACAACACAAGCCAGGGATTTGTTTGGTAAAAAACATCAGACAGCATTTACTTCTTGGTCACAACCTGCATTCCAGAGGATGGATTGAAGGGATGTGTATAAAACCTACTCTTTAATTATGATTTCTGTGGCATATAACCCCTTTTAAACTATAAACATCTGTGTCTTTAATATATACACACTTGATTAGTGTGGGGCTTTAACAGACATTTTAGACTATTATTCATTAGCATTTTTCTAGGGCTACAGCCAATTTCTTCAATTTCTCAGATGCTTTTCTTCATGCCATATGATTTTTGTTAGAAATGTTGTCTTTGAAAGTAGACCTAAAGCATGGTGATTAGTTTGGGGTTTTTAATACATGGGTTTCCACTGCTAGAACTAAACATCCTGTCTTCCCACCCCTAAAATAGTTTTGTATTAGTTTAGTCTTTTAAGTAACCAAAGGAGCGTAACACCTAGCCCCTGGTCCTTGGGAGCATGAGCTGGCATCAGCTTTAACATCCACACAGCTGTGTTGGCCACAATCACCCTCAATTTATTCTGCAGTTCTCCCAGCCTCAGTTTGGATAATTCACAATGCAAGCCACTAGGAAAAGAAATTTACCTCTAATACCAGACCATTAAATGACACAAAATTCTATAATGTGTTACAACAGAGTTGCCTTTAAAACACAAACTAAGATCCCTGTAGGAACAAAAGAATAACAGTCTTTGATACCACAATTATTTGAGACTTATTAAAGTATCTTCATACTTAGGTGAAGAGATGTAAAATATCTACTTATAAGACAAATTTCCTGGGAAATAAAGTAAAATTAAATAAAAATAAAAAAGGAAGAAACCACATGTTCCATGTAGAGGTCTAGTTTAATATGCCTGCAATGTGCAATACAATATTCTTCAATGAAGGTGAGAAAAAAAAATATAACCATGCCAAGTAACAAAGCAACAATTAAAAATTGTTACGAAGATTGCTACACAAAACACCTAACTGTGTCCTAAGAGGAATTTTGGTTGTATAATGTTCCAAAGGACAAAATTCCAGCCTACCGAAGTTATAGCTTTACTGGGTGTTAGATGAAAAACAAGCACCTCCTTCTAAGATGGTGATGGAGATAAGATGACTGGCAACAAGTTCCTTCACCCTGAAGGTAGGCAAAATTCAGAGGTTGCCACCCAGCATGCCACTGGCCCTGCACCCACCTTTCCTTTCAGTTCACAAGCTGCCTTTGGGCCATTTGGGATCCTGTCCTGCCTGAATCTGGGCACAAACTGTTACCTTGTTCCTTTTCCCTGGAGAAGATCCCCGCCACCTTCCTCTGCAGTGCTCTCCTACTGTGGAAATAAGGGCAGCCTGAAGCACTGGTCCCCAGAAAGCACAAAAGGTCAGATAAGACAGAAGAAGAGTAACAACAATCCAGTTACTAAATATGTTTTTTATTATGCGCTTTTGCTGACAAAAAAAAAATCCCTGGAAATAGATAAAGGAAGAAATGGGCAGAGAGAAAGAAATAGCCCCAGGTTTTCTAAGTGAAAAGCATTTTTGGTCACACTTTCTCAAAAGAAAGACAAAGTCTGTAATCAGATGACTGATATAAACCCACAGAGAGATAAGCCCAAGTAGCAAAAGCAGTAATCATGACAAAATGTATAGGACAGGAGGATTTCCACACTGGGTCACAAATTAAAGTGGTGGGCCAAGTCTGCCGAGCACCCCCTGTGCATTTACAGGAGTCTTGCATTGATGTAAAAGATGTAGACAGAAATACTGCAGGTGTAATTTAAATTGTGATTTTGTTCAGTTGACTGCAAGAGTACATCACATGAGTAGGGTTATGACAGAAGACTAGAAGTTGCTCAGAAAGGAAAAAACGGTGCTCTACATTTGAAGTCCTGAATGTAATGACATAATTTGTCATCATCAGAATAGAAATGCATCATGTCAAAGCAAGGCACAGGGCAGAGTAACAAACCAGGGAACTCAGAAGGATGAGACTGTCTCTTAAAATACCACAGTCTTTCAAAGCCTGAGAATGCGATGGGCAATGCAAAAAGGGAGTAGAGCCAAAAAAAAAATATAGGTAAGCTGCCCAGCCTCTTGGCATTGGTCAGGGCTTTATGGTATAGGACACAGGGACACCAAGCAACAGGGAGGGCACCTGATGTTCCCAAAATGAATTTAGGGAAGGGGAGCAACCAAAATCTATCATTTTATAAACATCAGGACTATACTTCACAAAACTTGGGGGAGGGGAAAATATAAAAAAAAGTCAATCAGTTCTCAGGTCCAACAGAAACAGCACCAAAAAAAACATGTTAGACTGAAGCTGCAATGATAAAGATTTGTATTAGATATTTCTAAACCTCTCCAATGATAGTAAGATATGCAACTCCTTATAATGTTTAAGAAGGTTGTTGATTCTCAGGGATCTTTGGGTTTCATTTCAAAGGGGGGTGGGGAGGCAGAGGGGGAAGAGCTTATACATTTGTCTGTGTTGGTGGTGTCTTTTAAAAGAGATAGGAACTATACAAAAGATACCTTACCCAGAAAGCAGGATACAAAACCATCAGGAAAACACTGGAATTCCTCCAAAAATGCCCCACCTGGGCATAGCTTTCTAATTCTGTTTATCCACCGCTATTCCTGAACATTACTCTTAACAAAAAGATTTACTTCTGTTTGCAAGGCAGTGAAAACACAATTTAACAAAGACAGTACAATAAATAGCAGTGGCTTAAAATAGAGTTTTTTCCCCAGTTACCATCAAGTGAGACAAATACTGATGGATACCTTAGAGATTCTTGTTTTCAGCTCCTGATGTTCTCAGTGCCCTTGGGACAGACTCAGTACTCAGCATCTTACTAATGAAAAAATCATAGAACCAGACAGGAAAGTAGCAGAAGATGCAGAGGGTCATGTAAGCCCCTTTGCCAGGGGTATACAAGCCGTGTGGTCTCTTGGCCAGCAAAGCGTGCAGGATAGCACTCAGCACAGGGGAGAGGTCAGCATCACAGTACGCAGGCATGTGCAGAAGGTAGCTCTTCAGCCCCAGAAGGTAGTCTTCACCATAGTCTTCCCTTGTGTCTCCTGGGAGATTCTCCATCAGCTCCTTTTCTTGCTTATCCCACAGGTCAGATGTGCCTTGTATACCTGCAGAAGCAACATCAGAGGGTAGCATGTGGGTTTGGGGCTGAATTAAAAAAAAAAAACAAACCATCTATAATTAATAGTCAATTGATTGTTCTCCACCACCCTTGGTCACAGCTCTAAACTGGGTCAGAAAAGGACAGAAAAAAACAGCTGATTAGCTGCAAGTGCGTTTACCTGGAAAAGAAGGGAAACCACAAAGCAGACTACACAAAAAGCACAGGGTTCATGCACCATTTGGTTACCAGCTCTATCTAAAGAGGCTCCTGTTTCACAGGTGACACTGGTATTTCAATAACTAGTTTCATGAAGGATAACACTTCCATTAGGCCAGATTAGTTTATTTTTTCCATCTATTTTTTCCTCCTATCTTGTACAAATGAATGCAGTGGCTTTTCCAATGCATTTATTGCCTGTCATAAATTAAGCAGTGTAAATAATAAAAAAAAAATCTTCCATATTTAAATCTCAAATACTGGGACTTGATTTGATGTATGAAGTTTTGCTCCAGAAGTCTCACAACTGCTAAGCAGGGCCCTGAAGGTAAAACCTCAGGCAAGTACAACTGATCACACAAGCACTGTTGGAGCCCAGTGCCTCACAGGGCCACTCTCAAGGAAGGGAAGCATTCAAGGAAGTGGACTGTAATGAGAAAGACCATTTTGTTTTTCATTGGCATAAAAATGGTCTCCATGAAGTCACCAGTATTTGCCGAGTAGGCGGCAGTGGGATTTGATGTGTTTCTGAGGTAGCTGCCAGAGACATCCACACAACAGGGATGTGTGAGACACCCACCCGCCCTGCTCCCGGGGGGGTGCGGCATGCACAGAGGGTGTGTGCAGGGGGAGAGGAGTCTGTAACCTGGATGGGCTCTACAGAAAGTGCTCAGAGCAGTGAAAGAAGGAGAATTTGGTACAGAAAGCAGCAGGAGTGCAGCAGAGGGAAGGAGTGGAGAGGAAAGATTAGAGGCTATATGGAGTAATATTGACAGCAAGTAAGCAGGATGACAGGTATTGCTGGAGATACTTCAATGCAAGACTGAGTAGCTCAAAGAGACCTCTGATACTGAGAAAAGTAGGACTGACAGCAAGTCCTGAAGCTCTCATGCAGGACTAGCAAGGAGTAACATTCAATGCAAACACATCATGATGTTTGGTTTAACTTCAACAAAACTAGAACAAAGGGAAGGTAACAACTGCCTGAGCCCTGCCTTGTCTCAAAGCAAGGAGAGCTCTGCCCAGGAGAAAGGCTGCACTCTTGAGGCAGAGGCAGGCAGTATGCAGAACGGGAGGGAACATGTCTCACAAAAAAACGTGGATCTTCATTTCCCTAACCAATATGAAGAATGGGAAAAAAGTTTAACTGCTGAGAATCACTCAGGGCTCTGTTTGAAGATGCTGGACTGCAGGGAAAGAGCCAAGGCAGAAAGAACTACCTGAAATGTCAAATACCAACCTGTTCGGAAGCCTGATGGATGAATTGCAGCAACTTTAATTCCCCATTTGGAAAGCTCTTGCCTCATTACACCAGAAAACATGGACAGAGCTGCTTTTGATGCACCATATGCAGCATACCTTGGTAGTGGAATGCCTCCTACAGGAGCAATATAAACAAGATAAAACTCAGCAGTGGCTCTTTCCAGCCTTTATTTTCATGATTTAGAAGGAAGATTACAGCGCAACCAAAATTATGCAGCTCTCGCTGAGGTTAAAGACAAGTCAGTGAGGGAATTATTTCTTCCTAGAGGTTAAAAAAAAAAGTGAAAGTTGTAAATTAGCAGTTGCTTATAGCAGTTATGTTCAGTAACACCTGATAAGATACCTTGTATGGCAGGAAAAAAAAAAACAGCTATATTGTGTTTAAGGGTAAAAACTGCTGAAAATTATGATTGTTGGTTTCAGAAACACAGATAATGTTTTAGTTGTTCATATAAATAGTGAAGCAATAGTTTAATGCCACTGTAACATGAATTTCAAGCTCCTACTATAAAACATAGTTACAACAGGGCAAGTAATCTCAGTGCTAGCTTTATAAAGCCAACTTATCTTTCAGTTCTTTCCTGCAAGTTTCAGAAAGACCAGAAACAACAGTGCAAGAGCAGGGAAAACCTCTGTGGACGAACCAAAGCTGGAATCACACCCCCTGAGCAACAGAACTCCGAGAACCATTATGAATGCAGATCTCCTGCCTATAGTTATATCCCATCTTCTCCAAGCCCAGCAGCCTTTTTCCATCTGTACAAATATAGAAAGCAGCCAGTATTTTAGGTGAATTTAAAATAAATCCATATGTTTACAAAATAAAAACTTCCAGAAAAGAGTATCTTCCAAACGCAGATTTCCTGTTCCAAAAACAGCAGACTGTCACTTCAGCTTGACAAAAATCTGAAGATGCTTTGATTTGAGCATCTCCCCCCTTCTTCAGACCCTTCTGCTTTCTCCACAAGGTTGGTGTTATCCCTGCACAGAGAATGACTGTCAGATTTAGGGGTCATCAGAGCCACCACAGGCTGTGTTGGCACAGCAGGGAGGAAGGAACCAAATGGGCAACCCTTGAGGCATGTCATTCCTTGTGCTGCCTGCATGGGCAGTTGGGCATATCATCTGGGACAGCCTCCATTTCAAATACTACACATTTATCTCAGTGTATCTCAATCTTCTAAAAGAAAGACCTTAGATACAAGGGAATTTTCAGGTAAGCCACTGATGCCATTCATTGGGTTATGTACTACAATGGCCAAAGTATCACAGGAGCTTCTTGCACAGAGTCATTCCTTTGAAGAAGTCAGGCCAATTATATGTTAATTATTCTTCTGTATGCATCTGAATAAGTTCAAGTTTCTATTGGTTTGAGCCAATTGAATCACCTACTGTTTCTGAGGTCAGGCTAACCTCGAGTCCGGTTAAATTAGCTCTACACAGACAGGAATAGATGCAGCACAATGAGACCTCACTAACTTCTCTGCTAATGTTTTACCAAAGGACCCTCAGACTCTGCTTTAAGAGGAAGCTATTTACCCAAACCAGCCCACATGCAAGAACATCTGTGCAAACAGCTATAGTTTAAGCAGGGTCATTGTCAATTCCTGTAAGGGCAAATTGCTCAGCACAGGGAAGCTCTCCAGTTATCCCTGAAAGACAGCTCAGGGATTCATGCCAAGAATTAAGACACCTGCCCCAAAACACCAAAAGTACAAGCTTCATTGGAGAGCTCAGAGAAGACAGAGGTCTGTGTTTGCAAGGACCAATGGGCAGAGCAGCATCAGAAAGGTCCTTCTGATAACTCAGTCCTGATTTCTTTGAGGGTCAGCAATAAACCATAAACATGGATGTGAAGATACAAAACCTACTCGGGATAAAAAAAAAGAAAACAGAAGACAGCAGTGTCAAAACTCAGCTAGGGCCACACCCTCAACATGAGGCATCAACACAAGGTAATGCTTGCACAAGCCACCTCAGCAATACAGCATGATTTGAGTGGATACTAATTGCACAGAAATAAGGGTCCAAGAAAACAAGGCAAAGGAAAATTTAGGAAGCAGATGATACAGTAAATACTTAACAGGTCTTAAACCAAAATACTTTCCAGTATCATGACATCCTGCTTCTAGCAAGTCTCATGT
The DNA here is from genome assembly GCA_033439905.1 of Ceryle rudis. Taxonomy (NCBI): domain Eukaryota; kingdom Metazoa; phylum Chordata; class Aves; order Coraciiformes; family Cerylidae; genus Ceryle; species Ceryle rudis. The sequence continues at coordinate 20,470 of JAAGNO010020672.1, read as the reverse complement.
TCAAAGGAGCATTCTTGCTCCTCAGCTCTTGGCTTCCAGATACTGTATTACTTCTGTTCATATATCTTTGCATATCAGTTGTCCTCCTGGAATAGAAGGTCATTTATAAAGACTTTTATATAATAGTAAGTACAGGATCCAATTTATGGGACAAAACTGGAGAGCATATTATACGCTGTTAACTTTAAAAAACCTATCTTCTTAATGAAAAAAATACCACTTTGTTAATATGTTAGGCTAAAATATTAAAAGTATTTTGTTTATCTTCTTTTCTTATCTCTTCAGGTCCCAAGTTATTAGCAGACCATGCTCTAGGGCTGTGCACTCTGGAAAAAGCCATATAGGATGCAGCAAAAAACAAAACTGCCTTCTGCTCTTGAAGACTTAAATGTTTCTCTTCGTCAGGTGTTTTCTCATTGTGCTTTCTCACTCTTAGTACTTGAGTCCTAGAAGGGTGCAGAGGTGCAGCTCCCCCACTGAAATATCTAACATTTATTAGAGACTGTTAAAAATGGCAAATCTCATGAACATACCCAGATTATCTTTATCTTTTAATTTTAACACAAGGTATTAAAAAAGGGCCCAAACTTGAGCTGTAACTAGGCCAAATGGAAGAAAACCTGTCTCTGCATAATACAGTTTTGGGCCATCTCTGTGATGTGGTTCAATGACACACAAACTGTTACAGACTTCTGCTGGAACATGTTATAAAAACATCCATGATTTACTATTCATCTTCCTGGAAGCTCACATAGCTATCACTCAGCATCACAACAGAAGATCTGATTTTTTTTATATAAAAGTGTATTTATAGCCATATTAAACTATTCTGGGGGACTGAATAGTCTCCCAAGCAAAAGAAAAACCTGCACTTATTACCTAGATATCAATTCTCTAGGTGCACTGACAAGCAAGTCTGACCAACACCTTTCTCTGTGTTCTTACCAGGGAAGTTGTTTTTCGTGCTGCACCAGAAATTTATTTTGTGCTTTAGTTCAGCTCACCTGCCATGCTGGACATGTTAACCAGCCTCCCCTGGGATTTCCGAAGTAATGGTAAGAAGGTCTTGGACAGCTCTACAGCCCCAAAGAAATTCACCTCCATGCACTGCCTGTACATGCTCATGGGCAGCAGCTCACCATCAGCAGGGAAGCCCAGGATGCCTGCATTGTTCACAACCCCCCAGAGTCCTGGGAAGAAGAGAAGCACAGGGTTGCTATACAGCAGGAATTCAACACCATCAAGATTAAACTGATTAGCTGGATGATGCCTCCAGATCAAAGTGGAGATGATCTGCAGCTACAGATACAGAGTACTCACTCCATGACCAGTCTGTCACCATTTTTCTTGTGTCCTAAGAAAGCGGGAGTCACCAATATAAATAGCCTGGCTGCCCACGGACTGTGGTGTGGAAATGACCTACATACACAAGCCATGATCCAGCCAGCACTGAAGAGATGCACCTTGTAAGTGGCTACATTAATACTCCCATTATAATGGAAAAAAAAAAATGTACCTGTATTTTGCACTTTCTCTGAGACTTTTAGATAAGCTTCCTTGACTTGGGTGGCATTAGTTATATCCAGCTGCAGGAGAGAGAGTCTTCGAGAACAGGTCCGTCTCAGTTCCTCAGCTCCAGGTCCATCATTATTCAAAACCCCAGCAAACACAACAAAACCTAAGTCATCCAGGTATTTAGCCAGTGCATGTCCAATCCCAGTGTCGCTTCCTGAAAGCATCAAAAAGACACTTGATTAGTGGGTCTGTCCTAAACCATCATTAAAAAAAAAGGCACACATTGGAAATACATGCAGCTGCAACCAAGATGACAAAAAGTCAACAAAATACATATGGTAGTAGGAAAAAAGGGTTCAGATCTGAAGGTTTGAGGAGCTGGACCTTTGTACATTCCACAAAGACTGATAGAACATGTCCTCTTGGCCCAGAGCTGATGGTATCATCTCAAACTCCATCAGTGAGAAATTTTAAGTCTTACTTCATACACATGGAAGAAATTAAATTCTACATTTGGTTTAGACAAATATTCAGATTGAAAACTGATAACAGAAGTATCCAGGGGATGGAAAAAAACCCAACCAATACCAACAAACCAACAACAACAACAAAAAAATCAAACCAAAACAAAAGCAAGAAAAAATATTTTCATTTAAAATCTCAAATGGACAAAGCAATTATAGGGCACTGGAATTCAAATCACTAGGTTCTATATTGTAACGCAAAGAAGCAATGTTATTTTATTCAAACATCTGCCATCTGTATCCTTCTGACGAACACATCATTGTCACAGGCTGCAACCAAACCAAAGCTAAGCAAAGGTTTCTTTACCTGCAAGGGAGTCCAATGTTTTTAAACCCTTTGAAAGATTTAGAACAGCAGTTTTGGGCTAAGCCAAAGAGCACCAGCTATTTAATTCATGCAAACCCGCATCAGAGTTCTTTGTCCTGTCTATCCTCTTCCAAACTTATTCCCAAACTTTGTTCATAGAAAACAATGAACAACCAAATACACAGGAAGCACAATGAGAGCAAATACACAACAATAACCTTTACAATGACAATTGTGCAATTCCTCCCACCAGGCAACAATGTTGAATATTTCACAAATAATTTGACTGATTCACAAGTGTCTTCACTTGACACAGTATTTTGCTGCTACTGTCTTACAATGCATTTAAGTGTTTTCTCTCCTGGTGTCTTTAATTCCTGTTTCCATTCTTCTCATCTACAGAGAAATTTCTTAGAGAGGGAGGAAACACCTCATCCATCTGCCCACCAAAACTCCCAATGAAGTAGCACAGGGCTCTGCTAGACAGAGAAGGAGTTTATAGGGACCGTGCTGCAGGAGTTTTGCAAAGGACAAGATCAGGAGGAAAGTGAGGAGTTGAAGAAATAAATGCAGTTTTTACACTGTAAAGCAGAGATACATCAGCATGTCCCCACGATTCTGCACTGCACTCTCCACTGCAGCAGCGGCAAGAAACATTCATAGAATCATAGAATGGTAGGGGTTGGACGGGACCTCTAGAGATCACAGAGTCCAACCCTCCTGCCAGTGCAAGAACACCTCGGACAGGCCACACAGGAATAGGAGACTCCACCACCTCTCTGAGCAGCCTGTTCCAGGCTGTATCACTCTCACAATGAAATTTTTCTTCATGGTGGGGTGGAACTTCCTGTGTTTCACCTTGCTACCGTTACCTCTCATCCTATCATGGGGCACAACTGAAAAGAGACTGGCCCCTTCTACTTGACACCCACCCTTCAGACATTTGTAAACACTAATAATGTCCCCCATTAATAAGATTCCTCAATGCTGATGTGCACCGAGATGTGTGGAACTACCCCAGGGCTTGGCTATCTCCAGCAACAGCAATTTATTACATAAATGTTCAGCTTTCAAACCCACCTGCATGGCTGGAAACCTGAACATGGGATAAAGGGCTTGGACTCCTGCCAGATTTTTACTATTTTCTCATTTGTAAAAGTACTGCAATAATCCCTACTTAACCCTACCAGAAACATGTAAGGGTTAATCTGTGATTGTGGCACATCAAGCTGGATGTTATCACAGTTATTCATTGGCCTGCTCCTGCACTCAAAATCCATTGTCAACAGACTCCGACTGCCAAAGACTCATCTTAATCATGCCAGATCATCTTGTCTGGGTTCTGTCTTTTAATCGGGGCTTTAGTCCTGAAAGGTAAAAAAAAAAAAATCCAGGTGATTTGAATGAGTGTACTAAACACCTGGATCAATCAGTGCAACATGTCAAAATTAATTACTCATGCTCTACGTAATTTTTTTTTTAATGTTTTTTGGCATTTAAGTCTGCAGTTTGTTGAAGATGCACCAGAGCAGCACATATATCACACTTAACATCTCACAGCTAAGAGAAGAAATAATCTGCATTCTTGACATTCCCAAGAGAGACACAAAATATCCCAAAGACATGCCAGTTTCTGGGTTTGGGGGTGGGGTGTCTTTCCTTCATTTTCTTTTAGTGAAAAACCCTATTTTGGGATCAAATCCCTCCTTTTTCATCCTTCCCAGCAAGTACACAGCCACAGAGCTACATATTACTTTTTACAATGCAGATTTCACTTGGGAAAGGGCAGAGTTCTCAACAGCTAGGTATGGGTGTAGCAACCTCAAGAAGGAAAGGAAAAGCAGTGTTTATCTGTGCCTGCCACTAAGTTTGTCCCCAACTTTTATCAAAAAAAGTCTGATGTGAGTTTCAGACCTGTTATTGAAGTCCAGAGAAACTTCATCCTTCAACTCATAGGATTCAAACAGTAGTGAAGTCTCTATAGAGAGGAAATGGAAGCAAGGGGGTGTGTGGAATATTTGCTATGTCAAAAATAACAATTTGTGAATGGTTAAAAGATTTATCATAAGAAAGGCAGTGACTACTGACTGTAACTGAGCTCTTCCTGAGAATTTATCAATTCACACTGAGCATCAGAAATACCAAGTCACACATCAAGAATGAAAAGACCAAGTTAACTGGAGAAATTCATCCCACTGCACACAAAATAACTGCAGCAAGAATTTTGAAATTCCTGCTACTTCAGATCTCCATGGTAATTTAATTTTTGGGAAGCTGGCTACTGAGTCTACCAAACTACACTAAAGTGTTCCCACGCCCAGAAGCTTTTGTTTAAGAACACTGAAGCCCTTACTCCCAGCAAGAGGATCAATAGAAATGTTTCACCACTGACTTAAGTCTGCTCACATGCCCACAGTTATTCATGTGAAAAAGCATTTTGACAACTGGGCACATTTTTCTGTAATCAGTCTGGTGAACTGCTGGCTTAAATAACCAACAGCAGCACCCATACAAGGGGCATCCAAAGAGGACCAGAACAATACTTGACAAAACCCAGGGAGAGGAACACGGAAGTTACTCCATCCTCTGGCCAAAGACAGCTGTCTCACAAGTGGTAAGCAGCAGCTCCGCAGAGCACAGCTCCATTCCTCAACCCTGTGGGGCTGAAGAAAAAAAAAAAACAAAAAAAAACAGCCAACAAAAAAAACCCAAACAAAAGAACACACCAGAAAAAAAAACTAAAAAAAGGGAAACCATAAATAATCAGCACTTCTCATGAAATGCCTGTCTCAGGTCTTGTCTAAATTGAACAAAATGACACCAAAATTGATTTAAAGGCACCTTGCACTTGCACGCAGAAACACATCCTACAGTTTGTACGGGGAAGAGTAGTGCAATCAGAGAGATTTAACCAAGAGATGTGTTGAGTAAAACCTTCATTTCAGCTGATGGAGGGTATGATTGATTGCATACCAGTCTGGATTCAAATAAAGACCAAGAAGAGGCTCCTGAGACATGTCAACTGTCAGATGTGTCCAAACATGCATTTCTTTAGGATGGTTGCAGCACAGGTACAAAGAAAGCACATTTGCTTACTGGAACATACCTAAATGTTCTTCACTCCCCTATATTGCTCTAAGTGAAAATCCCTAGAGCAGGTAAGCTCTGAGGGAGTGCTTTTTCTTGAAGAACTGCAATCCTACAAAAAAAACAAGGAGATGCCAAGTGCAAGAGCAACCCCTGTGTCTGCAGGGGTGGGACAGGAGTGCTCCCTGTTCCCCCAGCCTGACATCCACATTCATCTCATGCACCTGCAGAGAGATAAACAGTAAGGGGAGAACCTGCTGCTCATCTTGTTCTCTCTGAACTTCTGTATTTAACCCCCATATAAATGCTTGCTAAGCAAATCTAACTTATTTCCAGATGTTCCTATAAACCAAAATTAAATTCTGCAAGAAATAGCTATATAAACCAAAGCAACTTAATTTAGCTTTCCCAAAGGGGGGAAGAAAATAAACCAAAAAAAGAGCAAGTTAACAGTGCACAAAGTAGTTGGCAGGCACCCCGGTTTAAAGGTTTGATTAACACAAATAAACAACATTTAAAGTTCTAGATGATACAGGAGAAAAGCCATAAAACTACCAAAAAGCCATTTCTGCAAACTAAAAGTGGGTTTTGAGTAGATCAGAGTGTTAATAGGGACTGAATTCATTAGCTTTGCTTTTTCACTACCAGTGAAAGAAATTACTCCCAAATTATTTCATACTTTGTTTCAAAGAGATGGCACCAAACCAGTGTCTTGAAACACATGCATGATATACACAGCATGCACTCTGTAAACATGCACACCAAAAGAGAATGGTACATCCATAAACAGTGCAATAAATTCAAGTAAACAAAAGTAATGTGTAAGTGGGTTGTTCTTGAGGGTTTCCAGAAATTAATGTCTCTCCAAAAATTAGACCATCATAAGTACTCTGAGGCTTTTTGCACTAGTTAATTTTACAAGTATGTCCAGAAAGCTACTTGTAAAGATTAAATGAGACATTAAAAAAATAAAAGTATCTATTAAGATGCTTTTCTACTTAATTTCAGAACACTTATTTACTTAGAAAAAAACATCTCTGGCAAAGCAAATAAAACGAGGGGAAAAAAATAAATGGAAAACTTACAAGCATGCATTTCAGAGATACTTAGCCCAAGGACACAAAGTTTTCCAGCCTAATTGTGAGAAAAGCCAGGTTTTGCTTTCTAGAGCATATCTGCAGCACCTTACCTGTGATGAGCACAGCTTTGTCACCCACAGGCAGCAGCACCCTGCCACCCAGGCACACAGAGAAGATGAGGCACATGGTGCAAAACACCACCAACCCCCCACCAGCACCCAGCATGGCTACACACAGCAGCCCCAACAAGGCAGGCAGGAGCCTCCACACCAGTACAGTTGCTTTCTCCATCGGACTTATCTTGACCATGCAGAGGATGGTCACCCCAAAAAGGATGGTAATGCCTGTGCAGAGCCACCCAAGGGGGCTGCCAGCAAATACATCCATCCGCAGGGGTGAGAAACAGCCACACACCACCTCCGGCTGGGTAAAAGCAGGTATTGCTAACTGCAGCTCGTGTTATATAGGAGCAGGGGGGTGGGGCAGAGAAAGAGGACTTTGTTTAAAAGGTTTGACATAATCTCACTTACCCTTGGCATCAGCAAGAAGCAGAAGCCTTCCTTTTCTTGCCTTTTTTTTTCATTTTTTTTTTTTTCCCCTCCCCTCCTCCTGCCTGACAGCTCCAGCTTCTGAACAGTATGCTGGCTGGATAATGATTGACAGTGCTGGGAATGGACATGATGTAGCAAGTGCTAGCTTCAGGAAAAAATTAACTGCTGTATGTTTTATATATTTAAAGTACATTTTCCTAGGCAGTGAAAAAAGAACCATTTCCTTTGTGGGAAATACTTGGAATTTCCTGCCTATAAACTTAGGGTATAGTTTCTGTGGAACTGATTTTTGATCAGCAGTGAAAAAAACAAGTCAGGACAGGGTTATTTACTCTCTGTGGTGCAAGCTGTGTGGTTAGCATTGGACTTTATCACACCTGGGCCTCCCTTCTCTTTTAACAACAAGCCCCAAATGACCTTCCTTGGTTTGGTGCACACCTTTGACTATTTGCCTACTCCACATTCAGAGATACCTCCAGCTAATGACATTCAAGGGGGCTTGGGAGGCTGGGGAGGGGTGATTGCTGGTTTGTCATTGCAAGGACTTCATTAAGTGAACATATGTAACACATCTGAGATTGAGTCTTCAGTTGATTCCCAGGACAAATTCACCTTAATTTTGACAGAAATCACTGGTTCAATACCCACAGCAAGCTGGGGGAAAAAACTGTAACCAATTAAATATATTTGAAAGATTTAACACCTGCTGTGGTGTACCCTGAAAGTTATTTAAACAAGAACAAAATTCATCCAGGTAAAAGGATTGAAATACAATTTAGGCATATTTAGCCCTGTTTAAAAATCCCTGCTAAATGGTTTGAGAGATGAGCCCAAGTTATCAGACAACCAGCTTACATGATGTAGCTGGTTTTCCAAAAGGAAATGTAGTACTGACCTATTTTATTTCAGACACTGGAAGATTGATGTGCATGATGCAAGCCTAACATGAGACACAAGCACATTTCCATTCCACGATTCCTTTGAGGTTTTATGGGCTGACAGATCTGTTGAATATAATTTTTTTTACAGCCAATGAAAATGTTTACATATCTCTACAGGTAGTTTACATTAGAGATAAGGTCACTTTCTTAAAGGGACATTACCCTTAAGGTCTGCTCTTCATTCGTTACTATTGTGAACACCAATCATTCATCCTCCCACCAGTGCACAAAGTATAAACTATTTTCACATCTCTTTGGCATTTGCCGCTTCTGGTTTTAGTAGCACACTAGTCTTGAGGTCGATTACACCTTGTCCTCCAATACAGCATCTTCTGAAAGATTTCCTTGTTGAATTTTGCTTTCTCTTCCTAATTGATCTTTATTGCATGATTTAGATGATCACAAACGCACTGGCGTTTAAAGCACCCACTCTCACACTTGAGAATACAGCAAGTTGGAGTTTTTGCATAGTGGAATGAGGGGCAGAAGTAGACATCTCCAGCCTGATGTCCACCCTGGCTCCCCTCAGCCTGTGTGCAGGGGACAGAAGTGGGTAAGAGACCAAGCCATGGTGGCCACCATGCCTGGTCCCTGTGGAGCAATCTCCCTTTGAGCCTTCCCCTCTGCTCTGTGCTCCGTTGCCATGTCCCCCACCGAAATGCACATGCACACGCATGCATCCTCTCCTTCATACACAGAATCAGAGGTGGAGGGGGTATACAGGCTGCCGGGGATGCCATATGCATGCATTGTACACATACCTGCTGCTGTGTGCTGACACAACACCTGTCTGCCCCCACAACACTGAAGAACAACTGTGGGAAGGGCTGGTGGAGACTAATCTCTGTCTGAATTAAAGTTGAATTTATATGTTAAATCTAAAATATAGCTCCTGAAGGCTTCTTTTAATGAAAAGCTGACCATGTATTCACCCTGGTGTGTGAATAAAATTCCATGTCAATGCATAGATCATACGCACCATCAAACAGGTCACTATCAGAAGAGAAAGTATGATCTAAAACTGGCTGAGAAAGGTTACCTTGGAATACCCACCTCATGAACCCTTTGCACTTCTTCCAACACATATTGCTGCTTTATTATTTTTCAGCACAATTTTGCAGCAAGGTAAGTTTTATTGTCTCATGCCCACTATCCATCTTAAGAAAGCATCTACTTTCCTCTCTACCACATTGGTACATCTCCAGTTCTAACAGCTGTACATGAACACAAGTTTGCATTATTTCCTATTTCTCTATGCCATGCCTACTCATGCTGAATATGCACCCTTATGTCACCCTCCTTTGTGCTAGTTTTGCTGGAAAAGATGTAGCTCCTCCAGATTATCAGGATATTGCATCAACATGACATCTATGTTAGAAGGAGGATGGATTTGAACTGATTTTGAACTTGACCTACCTTTGCCAGGACATTTGTCTTCCCTGTTTTTCAGAACCATCACACAGTAACTCAGGGCAATCTACATATTCTATACTGAAGCCCGAACACTGTTTCCATAGTCAGCTCTTGCCAATGCCAAAGAGCAGCACAGAAATGACTCAGAGGAGCCTCCTGGCTGAACCGTTCTCTTTTGTGATTACTTACCCTCACTGAGCACTTTGTGCAGGTTTCTGATGTTTCTAACTGTGACTTTGCAGATCTCAAGTTTGCCCCACCATTTAAGTGTCTTTCTGCTAAGTGATAACCTCTCAAGATCAATTAAAGCAATGGCATCAGGAGATGTCTTTCACGGAGAACAATCCTTCCATAGTAAGCTGCCATATGAATGGCCAGTCTTTACAGAATCTCAAGTCCAGATCCAGCTTGTTTTTCTCTGAATTCTACAGTCATAACATCTTTCACCCTGTGTAGTATCACTGCAGAAGACTTTCTCCAGAACAAAGCAAGGACAATTTTCCAATGTGTGGGATCTTTATTGTAGGCATCCACTCATTGACTCCATGTGCTCATTCTTTAGAAACAATCACTTCGTTCTCAGATACCAATTTAATTCCCTCTCATTTCTTTAAGCTTTTTTCCTGTCATCCTTTGCTGGTTATATATTTTTAAGCATGATATCCGCAGCCTGTGTTTTGGATTTCTGTATTCAACACAGAAAAGGGCAAAATGTTCAGGTTCCCCTGTTCCTTTGAAATGTGGTGAAGCGGAGTCTCTTCACAACTTCTTTGAAATGCGCCACCAAGCTCTTTTTCTGTTCTATCTTGCTAATGAGAGTCTTGTCTTTGCTTTTCATGGCTCCATTTCTGGTTCAGAAGATTTCCTGCTGGTTGGTTGGTTGGTTGGTTGGTTGGTTGGTTTGTTTTAAAGCCTTTGTGACTTGCCATCATGGTAGAAGCTTCCAGTTTAACCACAAGCCCATCAGCATGTCTCTGTTACAATTCCCTGCATAATTTTTCACTTCTTTGGTCACATTTCTCATGTGTTTTCTTTCCACTTTTCAGTAACTTACTAGTATCTGCTGATACTCTTTCTCAGCTGCAACATGAATTACATTGTCTTGAATCATGAACCATTTTTTCTGCTTGTCCAGTCTTTATCTCAGCTTATTCTGCCTCTGCCAGTCACAGATTTGTTTCTCAGTTCAGGCTAGAATTTCTCACAGAACTCCTCAGTTTTCCATTTTGTTCTATTCTGTTTGCTGATTCAGCTTTTTCAGCCATGCAGTGCAATGACTATTGCTCCTGAGAGCTCAGGCTCCGTGTTCCTTATGTGCTTTTGTGGCTTGGGTAGGGCATCTGCATTTCAAGTTCTGTACAGAAGGTCTTGGCTACAGGGCTTTTCTTGGAAAATAATTTCAGCAGAAAATAGGTTGGAATCTCTTTCACCAAATGAGTCATTAACCAAGATAGAAAAAAATATGAGTAAATACATATATGACCAGAAAAAAATTATTATCTTTACTTTGACTACAGCTTGACTCCTGTACTTGTCATCTAGCTGGACCTGCAAATCCTCTTGGCAGGTACCCATGCAACACACACCTTAGCATTAACAACCTTCAAAAGAAATAATTGCAGTCTGCATTTGCCATGTGAATGCAAAGCCTGCAGCAGCTCTATCTTTGCTTTGAAGCAGTAGGTCTCATAATAACGTGCTGTATGAAATGGAACCATGAGCTCTAAGTTCTGCCTTGGTGTTTACATGAGCTCTCATCACCCTTTGTAAATTTTCTGCAATAGACAAAACATCTTAAATCAGAGAAATCATTAAGATTATGAGCACTCCTTTGCATTTGCAAGGGCGGTTTTCTTCTTTAACTCTCCAGGCATCTATGGATGTCTAGGCTTTCAGGAATCGCTAAAAGTGGATTGCACTCTTTCCAAAATAAGTCAATTTTTATCAACCCAGTTGTCATTATTTTCCAAAAAGAGAATAGAACCACATAACCAAAGGGCAATTGGGTATTCTTTAGAAATTTAGCCAGGAATCATCTTTAGGTTATCCTCATGAGAAATTATACTTGACTGCCTTTCATCTGTCATCCGATAATGTGAAATGTCTTTCACAGAAGCATCGGTGTTAGAGAAGAAAAGATACTAGTTTATTTTAGTCCACTTCTCTGACAGCAACAGAGTCTTCCCCAAAATTTACTTTGGTACATTCAGAGTAAAATTCTAGCCCTGTCTATGACAGAGCACAGTGTAGTGGTGCCTGAGTACCTGAGAAATAAAGATTTAAGCTATACTCTGGACTGGAAGATTAGTCTGGTTTTCCAACTAGATTTTTATTATATCTGTCTATTCCCTTCCCCTTCCTACAGCTTTGGCTCTCTGAAGTTAATGGTAGCATCTACGTGCCCAGAACACAAAGGATTTCCACATTTTCCCAGCCCACAGTCTGCTCGTTTCTTTGCAGATGCTTCCTGAAATGAAACCGCAATTTCACCTGCCTAACCATAGGTTTAGGTTTCTCCTAACCACAAGTCATACAGGCCATATCTGTATCAGAAAAAAAAACATAGTGCTTTTGCATCTTCTTTCTGTAACTTCTCCACCTGCATGTCTCCAAACAATGGCAGGTTGGAGAAACATCTGGTTTACATCCAACTTTTTCCACACATTAATAGTGGACCACAAAATGTTTTAAAATATTTAGGTAATACCTATGTAAAAGTCACATTTTTTATCATAAATTAATAAATAGCAATGTGAATATGGAGTCAAACATAAAATTAGGCATATATGGTAATCAAAATTCTGATTAAAGCATGGGGAGACAAACTGAGTAGCTAAGAGAGGTAACAGTGGTGATGGAGATGCCAACTTCAGCAATCCCAGTGCACCAGGGTCTCCAGGTACACACGGCAGATTACTAGTTCCCATTGAAAAAGCCCTATGGCACCTTTATAAATTTAACCAAATAGTGTTAACTTGTGGCTAGCAGAAAAACATACCTTTAATCAGACCTTTAAGTGCAAGCAATTGAGACTTGGACTAATATTGTCCAAAGCAAGATTTTGAAAAAAAAAGTCCTCAACTCCAAGCCTATCTGCACTTCTCTCTTTTGTCCCCAGAAAGGAGACTCTTCAAAGTGGGGGGATTTACTACATCACCAACAAGACTTATCATTCACAGTAGATAGTGACAACATTGAAAATAAAATACATACAACTTGAAGCCCCAGAACATGTCTCTGAGATTTGAGCATGGGTTCTGCAAAGGGGATTAAAGAAAATGGGTGGTAGCATCTCCACATTGCCACTTGGGTTATTAACTTCACGCATCTGCAATACGCCTTCCCTGCCATCTGCAAACCCTTAGAAACCTCTCTGTCTCTCATAAACAAAATTCACTTATTTTTAGATTTTCCTCACAGTTACATAAGCTAGTCTTTGAAATGAAAGCCGAAGCAAAATGAGATGAAAAATGAGTGATGATTCAAAAAGCATTAAGTGATCAACCACGACAAAGTGTCACCTGCCCTAAATGCATTCTGTTTGCTGTCACTTGAAGGACAAGTCCCTCACTTCTGAATGGTAAAGCCATGTATTCTTCCTGTTGAGGAATTGTGACCTCACTGTGGGTAATCAATGACTTACATTATTATTTTGATTGAATGTGTGTTTGCAACATACCGAATGTCACCGATTTCTCCTTTAATGCTGCTGATCTGAAGGGCATTCCCCTCGCTTTTCAACGATGTTTGTGCTGCTTGTAAACTGCTGCAATTGTGTTTGAATGTTGTCAGCAAGACCAGCTGTCTGTCAGGAATGACTTAGTGATAGATGATCCTCCCGTGGAGCAGGGGGACAAACTAGATGACCTCTCAAGGTCCCTTTGAGGATCTGGGGGGGTGTTGATGGTTCTATGGCAGGTAGCGTTTTAGTTAAATGGGTTTTTTTTTTTTTAATGCAGTCTAACAACTATGGAAAAATCTCTATACTCAGTGTCATTTTTTGTTGTTTTGTTTCCCTTTATTATATTGTCCATCTTAGACATTTTATATCATTCAGTAACCTTAACCCCTGACTCAAAAACTGTTTAGATGTAAGCATATCTAATCCCATTAAAAGCACACATAACACTGGACAGATGATTTAAGAGGTTGCTGAATGATGGTCCTGAAACCAATTAGGTCTAAATGTTCCCTGAGAGCCCAAACCCACAAACACATATATTCTTAAAAATAAACACAGATATTCATACACAAGTAAAGAACAGAAATAGTCACATCTAAATCTGCACCCCTGCAGATTTAGACCCTGTCTTAAACACCTTCCTGCTTGAATATGAGGCATGTTAATGGAGGCATGCAAATGAATCTACACCGTAAAACTATTTCACTTTCCAGGTGACACAACTATCAAGTGCAACTTTAATGAACTTCTCCAAGTTATAAAGTCAGTATTAAAATATACCCAAACAAACACAGATTCTGTGGGGATAAGTCTGCACAGACACTTCAGGCTAATTACTCCTTGAAGGGGATTCCTTACTGAGCTGTGCAGCGTTTCTAACTTATTTTATTAATACTGTAAACTATAACTTTACTTCTAGTTTTCATTTCAAAACTGCTTTTTAACAACATATACAACAGCCTTAGGGCAAACCTCTCTCTTGGATGCATGCAAACTTTCCTGGAACCACTAAGGACCATGCAGGCGTAGCTTCAAAGGCAGATTTGGGACCTATAACTTTAATTCATCCACCAAATGGAGCTCCAAAATCCATTAAGGAAAAATAACTAGTAACCATCTGTCTTTATTCATCAGTCTGAAAGCAGTTAATCAAACCTAGTGGACATTTTTACTTTCTTCTTTTTCTCTCAACAGCTTTGAACACAGATGCAGGCTTTTCATAATTAAGCTGAGCATAGTAGCGCCTAGACAGATTAATTCTGGAGAGCTTGTCAAAATGTCAGATGGCATACAGGTTCTGTGTCTCGTCCCTGGGATTTCTGGGATTTTCATGCTTTTATTTATTTATTTCTACATATACATATGTATATGGGCAGAGTTGGAATACAGTTATTAAAATTAACAGTTCTTTATGGTCCATGCTCTTAACCCATCACAATGATAGCAGTGTTAGGAGAACCCATTCTCTATGATAGGGTGTATTTTTTCTCTCTCTGTTAGGGCTGCAAGTCAGGATATCACCTCTTCAGTGAGCAAATGTCTCTGGGAACTGAACTGAAACATGGGATGCAAAGGGCCACCAGAAGGCAGCTACTTTCACTCACTGCCAAAGCACATTTTTACTACTAACTGAAAGGCAAAATGTTTGTAAGCTCATTGACAGTGTTCTGAATCAATCTAAAGTGTTCCCCAAGTTACAGGAGTTATATTCTGATAAGATGGAATAGAATTAGATAGTTCACCCCTAACAACTATTCCAGACACGTGTTTTTAGGAAAGTTCTCAGATATGTGCTATGGCTTCTATTAACTTTGAAAGGATATACACTGGTATCTGAGGTGGCTTTCAGAACTTGACTGCTATTATAAATGAGCTCATACCTATTTTCAATTTCCAGTTTTCTGAGTTCTAACATTTTAAAGCAGAGAGCATCTCCAGTTCTTAAGGATTTTATGTTACTTGTTAAATATCCTGGTTTTTCAATTGAACTCTACAATCAAATTTATGGACTGAAACTAGGATTTCAAAGTACCAGCCTAGGAGCAATTTTTGCTTCCCTTAAACTGGGTTTTTATTTTATTTTTAAATAAAGTAAAAGCTCGTGTCAAATATATCTTTGTGTCACTAAAACTAGAATTTCAATGTCATATAAAAGTTTAAAAGTTTTTACCTTTGTAACTGGTTACAAAAAAAGAGTCGATTATTATTACTTTTGATTAAACAATGCAGCTTGAAAATGAACTGTGCAAAATAAGGAGACATTGTCCCACAGGAAGCCATTTAACTACTAGAAAAATACAGGCGATGGGCTTTCAAAATAGTCATCAAAATTGGACCACAGAAAGTACTGATAGAAATCAGCAGATACTGGCCAAACTTCACAAGTCAAATTCAAATGAAATTAAAAAAAAAAAAAATTACAGGAGTCTAAAACATGGAGTCTGTATGTTTACGAGTACAATTTTGCCTCCATATGTTTCACCGCTGATAGCTGGTTCATCCATCAGTCTTCTCTGCCCACAGATATATTCAAACTGGTAAATGGAAATGAGGCACCCAACTATACTTGGAAAAGTGGGCAAGAATTAAGTAGCCTCACTACCTCTAGATATCAGACTCTATAGCAGAAAACAGAGAGGAAAGACGTATTTTGAAGAAAAACTATGCTGGCATGTTCTCTCTTTAAATGGTGTTCCTTTCCTTCGAGAATATTTAAGCACTTAGCTATCATAGATGCTCTAAGACGCAAGCTAGAATTACTCTTCCCACATGAATGAACTGAAGCAGAGAGAGGTCATCTTCTAATTAGTCAAAAAATCACAGATGAAAAAAGTGACAGACAAAAACTCCCATATCATGGCACTCAGTCCTTGACCCTGCTGTTTGAATATGCTGTCAGTAGTGATCAGCTTGACAGGAAGTCCTCTTTGAGTACAAGTAAGCTAAAGACCATCAAATAATGTTTTATAGACATCATAACACAGTTTAAAGGTCAGCAGAGAATCATGCTGTAGATGCTTACAGAGAATTCCTTTGGAGTATGAAAGAAACATGAGAAAAAGTAGGAAGACGCCTATGTGAAAAAAATAAGAAGGGGGCAGTGGAGACTGGAATTGCAGGCTCATCAGAAAAGGGTGTTATCTCTCTGCTGAATCAGAGACAAGTGTACAAGATAAAGACATACATATGTAGATGGACAGACACAAGTGGGAAAAAAAGTGCTTTTACAAAGAAGGCCAAGGGAAAAAGATATTACTAATCTAGGAGAATTATGCCAAAAGACTGAATGAAAAATGTTATTGTACAAAGATATTGCCCAAGGGCAGTTGCTAACTATGACACACGTGGCCTTCTGGGGTGATTCACAGATGGGTTTTTTACACAAGTTTATTCCTCTTCTCCTATTTACTTTTCCTGATGTTATCGTAGCCACTAGGTTCATGTCTGTTATCATAAACTAAATTTCAGTATTGCTAAATCCAAACATAATTACTCAAAATAAATATATTAAATTTTAAAAATTGTAGCAGTCTAAAAATTCTAAATGTGAAGATTTTCCTTCTTACTTTTGGTTTCGAAAGCACAGCATGCTTGACTGGAATGAACCTGCCAGTACAACAAGTCTCAAATCCCAGATCTTCACTCAGGTACAAACTGTATCTACACTGCAGCAGAGCAATTTGTGGGAAAAGTACCAGTGAGCTGTTAATCCAGGTGAAGTTCTTTACAGGACGCTGTTTTGCAGACCTGATACAAGTTCAGTCCTGAGCAGTTCCCTAATTTCACAATTCTGACAGGAATTGTTTTCATCTTGCTCATTCTTTTCTATCCATCTTTCATACATTTCCTTAAATGTCAGTTCAGTTAGAAGCTGAGTGGGACTCTTGCCATCCTTTTGAGAAAGGATGCACCATGCAGAATTCTTTGGATTTAACCAACAGAGGTCAGAGAGGAGGTATCTCACCAAATGGAGAAAGTACAAAGCTGAACCTCAGCTCAGCCAGATGAGTATCTTTAAGGGCTAAGAATCATAGAATCATAGAATGTTAGGTTGGAAGAGTTCCTTAAGACCATCAGATGGTCTTACATGACAGAAATCAGTAATACTGATATCTTTAAAACTGGAACTTTAGACTCTGTGAAACCTTGTAGGTATGTTAAACAGCTACTGCAACCTCACAGCCCAGCATTTTACAATAACATGCCTGCACAAATGGGGACACATTCAACAAATTACCCATTAAAATAAAAGTTCAAGTTTACAGTAATGCAAGTCAGAATATTAAGAGGAAAATACAAAGACTCTTAATGAAAAAGTGAGAAGTGACAACTATTATTTTCATCCATTCTTTCGAATGCCATTACATACTTGTGTGTTGTGCTGTTATAAGGCAGTCTCTTTGTAATCTCTAAAGTCTCTAAAATGCCAGTGCACATGTAAAGCTTTTATAAAATCAGTACCTACAGTAGAGGAACATGGAGACTTAGCTGAATGATATTAAAGGTTTACATTTGGTACCTCACCTGAAAGAGTACGATTTAACTGATAAGATTCAAAATTGGACAGCTCCATCATCCAGAGACTTCAGAAAATGCAACTGAAATACAACACAGCTCAGAGGCTGCAAATGCAGCCACAGAACACTGGCACAAGAGGAAAAAAAAAGAATTAATTCTAACAACCTTTCTTAGAGTACTGTTGTGCAGCCATCCAGCATGATGCACTAAATAAGCTATAGATGTTATGCATGAATTCTGTAGAATTTACATACATATGTTTAGTTTAGCCTTAGTTTTTGTAAATATTCCTTTTTATTCCATAAAAGGGGAAAGTAAAGTAAAACCCACAGCACCTTCATCCCGAGATATCAGGCCATGATATTAACCTCAGCTATTATGGCCAGAAGCACCCAGTAGTCAATTTATTAAAGAAATTTAATAACTCAATCTAATTATTCTGATTTTAAGAAGACTTAATTATGGAACACATTAATGATGTATACTGCACCAAGATTACCTATAAAAGCTGGATTTGGTGGCAGCAGATGTTAACTGAGAGACCCCTTCTTAACCTATAATCTACAGGAACTGGAAACCTCCCTCCTTATACTGTCCTGGTTGAATTGCTTCAGTTCTTAGCAGAGATACTAAGGGGAACAGGTTTCCTACCTAAACAGGACGAATGCTCATAGCCTATTCTCACAAGGGTCATTCCAACCCTGAA
The DNA here is from genome assembly GCA_033439905.1 of Ceryle rudis. Classification (NCBI taxonomy): domain Eukaryota; kingdom Metazoa; phylum Chordata; class Aves; order Coraciiformes; family Cerylidae; genus Ceryle; species Ceryle rudis. The sequence goes on along the minus strand of JAAGNO010020672.1, from coordinate 2,147 downwards.
ATTCTCTTCAAGTTGATAAACTTCAGGACACGATGAGAAAGTCTATCAGTGACACAACACTTAGAGAAAAGGCAAAAGCAGTGTGACCCTGTTGCAAACAAGACACAAGGGGAGTTTGGCTGCATAATGTATTCTCATTAACACCTACAAACTGTGAGTCATTTAGGTTTGTCACTTACAATTATAGAAGGCATTTTCTTCATAAACAGATAAAACATCCTGGAAGGTGGGATGATTCTGCCTGATAATAATGTGCATGTTGCTTAAGTGTGATTAACTGCCTGCTTTAGCGGATGACTGTTCCTAGCAGAGATTACCTTTATTCAGGAAGGTAGGGAAAGGAGCCAGGACCAAAGCTACGTGAGAAACACAAATGGTGAAGTCTGTTTGGCTTTACTATTAACAACAAGGCATTCAAGGGATTCTAAAGGGCCACTCAAACTCTTTTCCCTGGCTTTCCCAGAGTACTTTTTAAAAGGGCAAAGGAGCTGAGGTAATAACAGTGACAGACTTGGGGAAAGAACTGTACTAGATGATGCTTTCTCTTGGAAAGTGTTAAAAATGACAACTACTAAAACAGGCATTCTTGTGATAATAGTAATAATAATCATCATCATAAATTGTTAAAGTTGAATATCTAAATTGATTAAACAAGTAATTTTTCTCTAGATAATTTTACTCGGCTAGTGTATAAACTCCTTAGGTGCAAATTATTTTTTTCTTGTAACTTGAAGGTTACGTATTAGGTTTGAGAAGCTTTCATTAGACAAGAAATCCAGTTACTAGAACACGTTCTTCTAAGTCATTTAGAACATTTCAGCTTATACAGCTTATTCATAATGTGTTTGATGTTTCCTTTTCCATGTTCGTAGGATGAACAAAGAATTAAGCTGTCCTGGAATTAATCCAGCACTTTCAACTGGCACAAATTCTGTTTCAATGGGCTGGATACCCTCTGAAAGATAAAGCAGCAACACTTTTTAAATACAAAGCTCATTCAAAATTCTTTCACTGCAAGAGTCAAACAAAAAAGTTATATACTTGAATCCTTCAGTTATTCAGATCTTGCTTCTCTCTCAAAAGTAGCAAAAATTCAAAATTAGTTGTAACCAGATGCTGCACCCATAAATTCTGTAAGGGGAATGAAAATTAAGAGCAAGAATACCTTGCAGTAAATTACCTTAAGTGACAAGCACACTCACACTCCCAGTTGAGTTGCTCCTACTTTGAACATGTTGTTCCTGTTACCATTCCAGGACAAAATATCTCCAAATAAAGCTTCTGAACAGAAGATAAATGCATGTTATAACTCATCTTTGTAACCTCATGAACTTTGCCCCATTGTAGAGTTAGGGGATTTATTTTGTTTTGACCAAGTGCCTTCAACCTTCAAAATTTTTGGTTCTGAACAAATCTATTTCAAAGGAAAACTTGGGTTCGTGCCAGAACCACTTCATTTGAAACAGCTCAGAATTAAGTCAAACATCAGGCCATGATACAATGCTTATGAATTCTGAATTCTACAATCATTAGTTTTGTGGAAAAGAACAAATAGCATCGCAGATACATAACAACACTGTGCTATTGTAAATACCAAGATGCCATTAGGCAGGCCTTATAGAGGTCATCTAATTTAAACACCGCTGAAGCAAGAAAGAGATTACATCTTTTTTTTTGAGGTTCAAACTCTTACCTAATCCATCCTCTGTAAAATTATGTCATTTTTGCAATGTTTTCAAGGTAATTACAGAATTACAAAAAAACTAAACAGGGTGGGACCATTTTTAAGCCAGTGTCTGTTCTGTTTTCTTACTGTTCCAAGTACCTGAAAATGGGAGAACATCACCTAGACCTTGAACACAGTATCATGAATATGACAGCACAAGAAGTAAGTGTGAAGATGGATAAGTGTGAAGATGGATAACATTTCCTCAACAAATATATTTCCTTTTCTCCTCAGCAAATGCAGCTTCCACTGAGAAACCCTCAAAAATGTTACAACAAATTCAGGCTTTGGTGTTCTTGCTGACACATCTCTTCTCATCCTCACCACCAGTACCTGCTTTGTTCTAGCAAAAAGTTGGTACAGCATTCCGTGTTTTATAAATCATTTGTGGACATTTATAGCAGCATAGATTTGGTAATTA
>JAAGNO010020670.1:22816-33054 GCA_033439905.1 Ceryle rudis | reverse complement strand
AGGACCCAATGCTGTACGAGTTCCTGTGACGTACTTGGGTGAGGTGATTCCTACCTCATCCCTAAAGCAAGCATAATGTACCAAGAAAGAAAAAAAAAAAAAAAAGAAAGAAAATGGAAAAAACAACTGTTGAGAATTATCAGTTGGAGGAATAATAAAAGCCAGCTTTCCGGTTACCTGAATTAGCCACATGCCTCTGCCCCCACACTGCAAGTTTTCCAGCCACGTCTGGCTTCCACAGCTTCATGTGCCGCACGGCGAAGCTCTGCCTCCCTCCCAGCGCTCTCCCTCACCCCATAAGGAAGAGCCGCCCGCAACGACGCAACCCCGGCGGGCCGCGAACACCGGTCCCTCCCCGAGAGACAAGCGAGGCGGAGCAACGAGATGGGGTTATTGGAACGACAATAAAAAGGACAGGGAGCGGCTGTCGCGGGCTACACGCTGCCGCCGCGACAGAGACTGGCCACCCGCTACGAAACGCTCCCGTGCAGGGACGAAGCTCTTCGTGAAATCAGACCGTAAAAACATGGTTAGTTTACAGACAGAGCCCCCGCACAGCCGCACTGCAGAGAATACAAAAGCTGCTGTAGCAAAGGCGATCCCTATTCTGCGGCCAGGGAGAGAAGCATTGCCCGCCACAGCTGGCGTCGCGACAGTCCCGGAGCAGGCACTTCATCCGACGGAGGCCATAATGACATCCACGGGGAGCTCCTCTCCGCTGCGGGCGGTGACCTGCATTGTCACCGTGTCAGTCAGGACCAGACGAGACCGCACCAGGAGGTCATAGCCACCCCGGAACACACCTGGGAGAGAGAGCAGGAGGAGGCAGTGAGCACTCCCTGCAAGCCTCAAAATGCATGCTGCTGCTTGGCCAGGGCAGGGTTCCCACGGGTAGTCTGGCAAATCCTCTGCACTGGGCCAGCAGAGACCCTCGAGCACCACATTTCTCACTCATTACAGTGTACCCGGGACTCCTGCGACTGTATAACTCATAAAAGCAAAGTCTAAAATAAACTTCAAGTGGGGAGAGGTCCAGGCACTCCTCCAGTAGCTACCAGTCACTCATCTAAGAGCTCCAGAACACATCCATCTTGTTGGGCAAGGTGCTGCACTTTCCCCACAGGCTCACTCCAAACCAGGATGCCACAGATCACAAAGACAGGCAAATTCCACCCATCCGAGCCTGGGGCTGATCCCAACATCCCCCCACCACAGCACCCTCCCGGATCCCAATGCCAGCTGCTCCACGCTTGTGGAGACAGAAATCATGTCAGGCCCAAGCCTTTGAGTCCTACTCAGAGCACAGTTGGCTCCATCAGAAACTCCTGCCCTGATCTTCAACAGGCAGCTCTGTGTGACCTCCTGAACAGCTGCTCCTCAAGCAGAGACCTCACCCCACAGCTCACCTGCTAGGTACAGGGTATGGGAGTTCTTGTTATCTGGCACTTTATCCGATCGCTCACAGGGCTGCATCCCCAGGAACTTCACAATATTGCTAACTGCCTCTGTTAAAAACAAAATAAAATAATCAGGCTCCATGCTACGGGTATCTTAACAGGGATGCACAAAGAGCATCTAAAGGTGACCCAAGCCCTCCCTATATGCTAGAGTTCATGTTCCTTGTTCTGAGGGACACACAGCATAACCAGTATTGTATTTTTGGAAGCCACCAGGGAGGCACAGGCAACAAGAACCCACCACCACACGGCAGTTCTGTTATCTGATGCAGCAAAGGTGCGACAAAGAAGAGGGTGAATGAGTCAGACAACAGAAGTAGGAGAGCACAGCTGGCTGCACACCTAGTGCACAGCCCTGACAGCCTGCTTGCTTCTCTGGGGACAGATGCAGAAGGAAGAAGACATCTTGTAGGAGACACAGGTCTAAGGGAGGCATTTAAAAAGGCTTCAGGGAGGGTATTTCAAATACCAAGGGGCTATGCAAGGAAGCACAGCTACAGGACAAGCATACCCTTCTAAGCCATCAAAAGGACTGAATTTTTACAGGCTTCTCAGAAAAAATAAAAGGACTCTTTAATACATGATGAAAGAGAAGGCTTACACCGTGAGACTGCCTGCCAACCACATGTCTTCTGCTCTTTGCATCTTTTCTTACTGGTCTCAAGAAGGAAAGCGAGAGCTCACAGATGGACTATGGTCTATCTGCTTGAGAGGGCAGAGTGCAAGAACAAAGATGTTCTCTTGCCTCTTACAATCCAGTCTGGTCTCCACAGGGCCCAGAATACTCATTTGGTGTTTTGAAGCCTGAACTAACCTGTTATCACAGTAACATTTAACAGCTGTGGTGAAATAACTTGCCCAGGGTTTTGTCCTGTAAGTCTTTCTGGGAGAGATCTGAAGTGTGCCAGACCGTGCCTCTGAATTCTACCTGCTGGTAGGAATGGTGAGAGCTTTGCTGGGCTCAGACACCCCCTTACCTTCAAGGGTTTTAATAGCAGATAACGTAAAGGTCTCTTCCTTTTCATACTCATCACCCACTTCATCCCAGGCTGCTCCAAAGTTTGGCTTCAGAACTCGCTGGATGTGATCAGCCACTGTTACCTCAAGGTCTTCAAGCTGGTGGTAGAAGAGATTGAAGTGAAACATGATTGTTCTTAACCCTGCTCTCTCCAGAATGAACTTCAGACCAGATTCCCCAAGATCAGATGAATGTAGGAGACAGCCTCCACCTCCACTTATGGCTACATCAGAGCAAGCCCTGCTTCTCCTGGTTTGCTTGAGCAAATGCTGCCTGGCTGAGTGAGTGCTAGGCCTGGGAAAGTCACTGCCCACTCCATCTCCAGGGTTCCCATTCTGAGCACAACCCTTGGCCTTGACAGAGACCAAAGCATTGGACAAATGACCAAAACAGAGGAAAAAATCAAAAGCTAAGAAGTAGCTGCATGTGCTCAGGCAGATGTGGCATTTGCTTCCCTGGAATGCACATGAGATTGTATTTTGCCTTTCTGTCTTGTTGCTTTGTAGGTAAAGTACAGTGAGACACTGTCAGACACTTGCTATCACCTAACACTGTGTGCTGGCTTAGCTGAACTGCTGCTGTCACTGTGTCGGTGCCAGGCAGAACCGGGCTTGTCCCTCCAGAGCATGTATCAAAGGGCAGCCAGAGCCAGGGCTGGCCAGACACCAGTCTTCAGGCATTCCAGCAACTGCTGCAGGAAAGAATCTCCTCCTGATTCTAGCTGAAACACATGGAAGAGTTTGTTTAAATGTCACTCAGATGCTGTGGTGACTGATGGGAAGCAGAGAGAGGGGGTTAACCTTGCATGTTCCATTGGGGAAAACCCTCCCTACTCCTTCTGTGTCCTCAGTGACTCACTGCACAGCAGTGCCTCTAATCAGTTTCCAGCAGTGACAGGCAACGAATAGAAAACAGCCTCTGGAACTAACAGCGCAAGCTAAGGTTGTGTCACAACATCCCCTCCTCTCCAGAGGGTAAGCACTCCCCTCTGTTAGCCAGTCTCAGTTTCTGATGGAGCGTAAGTTCAGCTTCTTCCTTTGCAATAAAATAGCCTGCCTGGAAACAGCACAGCTTCGCAGAGAGGTGCTTCTGCAGCATCTGTGCTTTCATCAGTCTCGGTGCTGGGGAGGGAAAAGCCCCACCTTCCCCAGAGCAAGAACAAGGACAGCAATCTGCTGACATCAGCCAAGCCACCAGGCCATTAATCATGCCACCACGGAGAGCAACTCACAAAGAGCAGATGATGTCCAATGGCCCTCTGTCCCTCTCCACAAACCTGACTGCGCAATTGCTGGAGCCAGTAGGGCACAGCCAGCTGAACCTGGAGGTCACACCATGGCTTCCCAAATCACTGGTATCCTACACAGTTAGGTGTCTGACAGGAGAGCAACAGGAGGACATTCCAAATAAGACAAAGCAAGCTCCGCACGCCTGCATCTGCATCCTGGGAGAGACACCACAGAGACAGACAGCCTCTTCACAGGAAGCTGCCCGCATCAACATTGGTGGTCACATCACTGCTTGCGGAGATGAGTCCACATCACAAAACCCCTCAAATGACAGCAGTTTCCATGATCAGGTACACGCCCAGCTCCTTACCACATACTCATCCTCGTAACCCTCGTCGTCTGCCTCACCCGTGTTTGGATCACAGTCCTTGACAGTGAACTTCATCATGCAGCTGAAGGTACAGGCCACTGGAAGCAGGGGAGGCAAAACCAAAGCTCACATTATCACCAGATCCACGCTCCCCCCCTGCTGCAAAAAGGGGACAGGGAGATTTGGGGCAGCTGGGTTCCCTCTGTCACTGCCAGCAGCACAGGCTTAGCCAGTGACCAAGAGAGGGCTCTCCAACAGTTTCTGTCTCTCAAGGACAAGGTATTTATTTGTAAATAAAGGTTAGCAACAGTGATAAAGACAGGCTCACGATGGTTGTACAAGACCATAATCCTCAAGTGCTATTACTGATGAACTTCAAGTTGTGTTTGGAATACTAACTAAACATGTCCCACCAGCACTTTGTGAAGAGGCAAGATCCTTCTCTAGGGATAGTTCATGCACCTCTGAAATAAAACCATTTTGCATCCCCACACAGCAGCTGGGAGAGGAAGTGATGACTCATCCTGAGAAGATGGGCACTGCTGGGTGAACAGCAGCAACACACACAGATGAGCAGTCCCAGACTACAAACCAGGGAGACCACAGCACAGGCAAGGCCTGGTTCATGTTCTGAACAGTGACAAATACGGGGATGTTCAGTTCAAACAGACATCCCTGAAATTGTAGTGGTTTGTCTGAAATGCTCCTTTGCTACTCAGAGCATCTGGGCACTCATAGCAATTTACAAGTACCAGCCTCCCCTCTGACTAACAGGAAGAACTGACAGGCTAAAGGACATGCCAGCATGCATGGGAGAGAACTCAGCAGCGAGCTGAATGCTCATCTGCCAGATCTCACAGCCTGACTTGACAGTGCTACAGCATAAGGGAACCAGGAGAGGGAGAAGGGAAGCCTGACAGCCCCCAAACAGCAAAGAGAAGTCATGCTCAGCATCTCTCTGAGCTGAACCCACACACAGGCTATAAATACCTGGCTAGGATGCCAGGTAGCATGTGTGGGGGTGAGCAATACAGTAAGCTTAGTTTGGGGGATGTCAGGAAAACACAGAGGGCAAGTCGTTTACCTGCTGTTGGATCCTCTTCAGGCAGTGCCACCAGCGTGTAGCAGGTACCTGGCTGGTTGTACATCAGGGTTTTGGCAGGTACATAGCCAATGACCTCATACCCCTCTGTTGGTTCCATCTGCACCGTGACATTCTCCAGGATCTGATCATTCAGGGTGTTTGTGCAGTCAAACTAAACAGGGAAGGGGAAAGCAGCGATGGCTTGAAGCTGCTCGCTGTAGATCTAACAGCAGACTCACTTCAGGCAGAGCAGGAGCATGGTGTCAGCTTGTGAACCCATAGCTCTTTGTGCTTCAACAGTGCACCTCACTATCAGCTGGCTAGTCATAGAGCTCGAGCATTCCAATTTAGTCACAGAGCAACTGTGAACAAGAACTATTCACTTAAATGCTTTAGGGAGAAACTAAAACTCTGCAGGGGACTCCACTGCTCCAGCAACCTTTTTTAATTTTAAAGAAGCAACACTTAAAATGAACCATCACACAACTATCCAATGCGTGCGTAGGAACACAACTTCAGCGAAGGCAGGGATGTGCCAGTTTCTGCCTGTCTCAGTTCAAGAAACTTTTCCTCTAAACGTACTTTGTCCTTTCTCCCTGAGCAGTAATTCCCAGGTTAACTCTTCGCTGTATGGAAATGTTTTGCCTGCGTCTTCTCACTTGATGCTACAGGGACACAGTGCTCCACAGCAGACAGAATAGAGGTCTTTTGCGTGGCTCAAACCAGGGCAGTTTGGGCAAGTTTCAGCAATCTTGATAGTTTCAGCAAGTCTAAACTTGCTGGTCAGACCTTGTTCTGGCTGCAGTGACAAGTTACAAACAATTGCATCTGGCAGATGGACAACAGAAACAAAAAACAACCCCTACCAGAACTGGGTAAGCAGTTGACCTATTGAGGAAGGAGCTGACTAAGGACAAAACATCGCTGCTCACAAGCTAGCGTAGGACTCGCTGTGCCGCGAGCTCCCTGAGGCCCAGGCAAAGATGCTGGCACATCAATCCCAACATATCACATGCAGCAGCAGGGTGGTGCAGCCATGACCAAGATGTATAGGAAGAAGCACCTGTGCTACAGAGGTTAAAAAGAAATGTAGGGGATGAAGAGCTCTCCCTCACCACATCCCTTTCTTGGGTATCCTTTTCAGCCTCTCAGATTTATTAAGATTCACTGTTTTATGCCCAAACCATGTGCTTGGAGACCCTGAAGAAAGAACACAGCTCCCCTTGCCAATTGCTCAGTGAGAACAGCCCCATCTAGTGCTTGTTTATTTTGTAAAATATTATGTGTAAGCATTGTTCAGCCACACACACACACTCCCCTGTTTTTTCTGGAGCTCTGCTGTCCTGCATGAGAAACTAAGGACTTCTCATTGCAGTGATGTGCTTTGAACATAGATATCCCTGAGCTATTTCTTCCCAATGGAGCTTTTAACCAGTCAGAAGCTTATTTTCCAATCCTCTTTCACCATCACATGCCATAGCTACCCACCTGGAACACCATATGGCTGACAAACGTGTGCTTGGTGCAACGAACCACGTACTCTGTCTCCAGCTCTGTCAGGGCAACAGACTCTGATGAAGACTTGAAGAGCGGGCCCAGTCCCCGAAACTCTGGGATTGCCCCTAGTTGCTCTGAAACAGAGGGCACAGAAACTGTTGCCTTCCCCAACCCACAGGAACATATCACCAGTTTCAAAGGCCTTGTTTCAGCTGCCAGAAGCTGCTGCAGCAATGAACTATCCATCAAACATCCATAAACATTCATCAGGGGCTTTTTAAATTAAAGGCAGAGTTATCCTTTGCCTCTATCTACTGCAAGATAGAAAGAACAGGACTGGAGGCACCTCCACCCCCAGGAGTAAACAGCTGACTTAAAGCTGGAAGCCCACATCACACTCTGAAAGGATATGGGGAAAAGCCAGTGGGGCTAAAGCAGGCTCAGCAGGAGGTGGCTACACTGCTCTCACACACAGGCATAGGCATTAGTTTACCTTGGAATATTTCTTGCCGTGTTGCTGCCACCTTCTCTGGCTGTTTGACTGCAGCAACAGGTGCATTTTCTGCAAAAGGAAAACACACAAACAAAAACAAAACTAAAAAAATTTGAAGGTGAAGAGTAAAGGAGCTCATTTATCATATTTCTATGGTCTAGACACCCATATTTAGCTTCCTAAACACCTCTGGAACTGCAGCAGCTCCAATAAGGATTACCAACTATTGCTATTATTAGCAGCTGGACTAAACCAAAACACTAATGTGGGAGCAAACAGATTTACTGGCCTTAGTCTTTAGAGAAGATGTAATCCCACAAAATTCAAATAGAACGGAGCTCAGCAATTCCCAGCAAGCCCAGTGCAGTCTGGTGTTTGAGGGCTAGAGCTGCAAGGGAATTATGAGCAGTTTGGACCAGCATTCAGGGGGACTGTTCCTCACCTGCTCTTTGCTCGATGATAGGAGCTGTTGCCAAAGGAACAGATTTCAAGTCGAAGGGTTTCTCAGAGGGTTCCAGGGTGTACTGATGTAGAGCCCTCTCCAGGCCAGGGATGGACACTGTTAAACCTGGGGACAGATGGAACAGGTCACTGAAACCACAGATAACGCCAGCTCTTTGTCACTTGTTAAACCAGGGAGGAAGGACCTCCTGCATTACCATTCAGGATGTAGCCAGCATTGAGGGCTTTCTGCTTCTGCTCCAGAACATTCAGGTAGAAGGTGGCTCTGTCTCTCACTTCATTGTCATCATCCATGACACACCTGGGAGGAAAGTGGAAAAGTTCCTTCAGTGCAGCGTAGCGGAGTCCACATGAACGAATACAGGCAAACTAAGCCACCTTACAGGGCCAGAAAGAACTTGCCATGGGAGACAACCATCAATCTATTCGTAACTGTATTAGAAAAGGAATCATTTGGCTTCTGTCCACTTTGTGGTCTTGAATGCAGTAGTGATCCCATCACAGGATCCCAGGTACCCACTGCACCTTTGCAAACCCTCAGCTAGAAGAGACTAGGCATACATGAGGATGCTAACAAGCTCTGAAGCAAGCAGGGTTTTTCACCCAGGATGTTGAGAAACTCTGCGGTACAACTCACCTTTTCAGTAACACCAAAATACTGGGTAACATCTCCTCATTCTGGGCTCCAAACTTGGCCAGGGCACTTACAGCACCTGTAGCACAAGTAATGATAGCAGAATTAGAAAGCAAATAAATCGGCTGAAGTGTCCTCCATTTTATGGCCTTGATCAAATTCCAGATCAGAGATGCTAGCACTAGTACAAAGTGTTACCATGACTAGAAAGAGGCAGTTGTGTTATAGGTAACTGCCTGCAAAGCTCCTCTGTCTAGGTTCAGAGTCATTGCACTACCCTCCCCATTTCACAGCTGCAGGCCACCTCCTCCATCAATAGTACTGCAGGATCTTTGCTGTGTCAGGACTAGAGCAAATCACAATCCTCAGAAGCAGAGATGTTCATACACTCTATTTCCTTGAAGATCTGTCATAGGGCAGACAGGTCTATCTTTCCAGGTCCACTTTCCAGATCAGTCTCTTACCTGCCCGGACTTCTTCATGCTCCAGGACAACCCTGTTGTAGATGAAGCGGATGTATTTGGAGGGGTTGTTCGTTTTGGGGCCTTCCTGCCCCAAGAGGTGGAGGATACGAGTGGCCAGCACAGTGAACTCACAGTCCTCGATGAATTCGCAGAGGTGAGACAGGCCTGTCTCTTTGCTCTCCGAGTTCTCCTCAATGATGCTGATGATGCAATCCACAATAGCTCGCTTGTATTCAAAGCCACCCTAAGGAGCAAAAGGGAACTGCTCAGCTGGAAATCTCATATTTTAGAGAGTCTGAACTAGTCAGACAGGAAAGAATTTCCTTTGAAAAGGTCACTCACACTCTGCTTTTAAGCTGTGTTTGAAAGAAGGGCAGTAATGCTGCCCTCACTTTTGACCCTCTTTACACACAGAGGGCCAGCTAATACTCAAGCTCTCTTGCCGGCTCCCTTCAGAATGGCTGCAGTGAAGTAAAAATTGAGTTCTGAAGAGGGTAAAATAATCCATCTGCCTGAAGGGTTTACATGCCCTTCAAAATCCTCTGCCACTAGAATTAGTGCATAAAGACAGCCATATGGGAGGAGAAAAAAACTAACCCTCCTCTCCCCTTTAGCATCAGACATCTGAGGATGAATCACAAGAGAAATACATTAAGGATCATATCTGCCACAGCAGGACCCGGCAAATAGCCCCATTAGTGAGGGAAAACAGGCAATCAATACCTCCCCAGGCACACCCCATAACCTGCCATGCTGGTAATGCTTGGTTATCTTCAGACATTATTTACTAGTGTCCTCAATACACACCAGGGGATTAAACCACACACTATCCTCTGCCAATTACATGCACAGCGTTAGGCATCTGGGGGATCTTTTCTGAACTACTTGGGATTGAAAAAAAAGAAAAAAAAGGAAAGAAAAAGGGAAAAAAAAAGCTTTAAACCATCATGTTTTGAACTACAAAACCATATTCAAAATTATACCATCCACCCACAGAAAATCTGGGAAAGGAGAATGGTCCATTTTTCACGGGAGCAAAATGAGATGCTCCAGTTTGTTCCCAAGTGAGAGGCTGTAATTGGCAGAAAGTGATGTCAGAGCAAGCAGTGGTGCCAGGTGTGTTGCAGGCATGTTAGCTCATTTAGAAATGGCCTCAGAAAACCTCTGTAAAGCTGTCTTTCTGCAATTTATGTCTGATTGAATGCAGAGAATGGTTAAAGGTACTCGTGATCCTTTCACTGCCACAGCACAGAGAACAGAACAAAAGCGGTCCTGTGTCATCAGTAAATAGGTTGTTATCAAATATTTGTGTACAAGACAAAACTTCTTGGAATTTTCTGTCAAAGTGTAAAAGAAAGCTGGTTCAGATGTGAAACACACACAGACTGCCAACAGATCTGCTGTTGCTTGCATTTGCTTTGAGTTAATAACCCCGCACCCCCCCCCCCCCCCCCCCCCCCCCCCCACCCCCCGCACCACAACGACCCGAACAGCCACCAACCGAGCGCGCGCGGCTAGTTGCCTGACTGA
>JAAGNO010020670.1:0-22716 GCA_033439905.1 Ceryle rudis | reverse complement strand
CCCCCCGAAAATCATTTAATGAAAACCACATTAAGAATATGCCTGGCAGTATGTGTATGACTGTTGTGCACAGCTGGCCATTTCTGCCAGTCAGGCTGCAAGCCTTTTAGAGAGGCTCTTACTGCACAGCGTCGTCAGTAAAAGCTTGACCCCCCATGGGGCCACTGTACAGCCCTGCAGTTTGTTCAAATAAACAAGGAACGCAAAGTAGTTGCCCTGCAAACTTACCTCTTCTCGAAGCATAGTGAAGAGAAAGTTCATGAGGACAGCGTGTTTGCGAGGGTACTTCTGACACAGTGCATTGATGGCCTCCACCACTACAACCTGGAGGAAAAGGGGGGCAAGTAAAAAAGGATTCTGACTCACCAGGAAGGAAAATATAGTTAAATTGTATCAATTTTGTGTTGGTCCCTGGCCCAGAAACTATAGTTTTGCCTTTACTTATTCAGCAAATGCTGTTCCAGGAGGTACAATGTTAGGAATTGGAGAAGACTGTATTTAAGTACTGGCCAGCCCCTAGCAAAAGTCCATGCCCATTGTAAAGAATAAAAAGAGAATGAATTCTCAAAGGGCATCTCCCCAGAAGAGAGATGGGTGCTGTATGACCGAAGTGTGGCTTAGGCCGATAGCCTCAGATTCTTTCTCTTCTCTGCAAACACTCTGCAGCCCAGCATCTGGAAGCAGCTCTAAGCAGGTTTCAAAATGCACACAGAGAAACATAGACCTTTCTTCAGGAACCAGCATGTTCCTCCTCCTCCCGCTTCCTTACTTTGAACTCATCTGAGATTTCTGACATGAAAGAGGAGATCTGTTTCATGAGCCGGTCAATGCTGCTCTCACTGCCAGTTTTCAGCAGCGTGGTGATGGCCAAGGTGGCTATGCTGCGGTTGGAGTCTGTCACAAGGTTCTCTAGGTCTAGATTACAGGCTGTCACAGCAGATGGGTGCTTCATGGCCACCTAGAGTAGAGAAGAAAGAGTGGAAATCACTCAATAGATGCAAAAGGCTCAGCTGGAAAAACCCACTAAGTCTCTATAAGCTCTCACTCCTTCCTGTAAAAATGCTACAGACTGTACATAAGGGTCCTCTCAGACAAACAACTAATCTGACGTTAAAGTAACAAGCTCACTCTTCCTGCAAACTTGCATCTCTTGTTGGAAGAGAAGCAATATTAATAAACAATCTTTTACTATTTCTATATCTCATTCTATATCTCATTCTCCTCTATATATTAAGAAAGCAATGAAATCTCAGCAGAAATTCAGTGACCCTAGCTGTGCAGAACAGCTTTGTGGGTGGAAGCACGGCAGTTACCAGACTCTGCCATCCTGTCTTTTCCTTTTTTAGAGTTTACAAGGTCAAGGGAAAAGCTGAAGCAGAGATGGCCATGGAGCAGGTAAGAAGCAGCATCAAGGTTTGATCCCTGTTTTACAAGGGGCTCCTTCACCACAGGAAGCTCAGAAGGGAAAGCAGTAACACATAAGACAAATGACACCCTTGCAGAGAGAAGATGAAATGTGAAAATGATTGCTCTTTTTTGTTCCTTCTGTAAAGCATTCTTTGAGGGTTTATTCTACTCAGAGAGCAACAAAATGTAAGGTTGTAGCCCACGGTAGAAGTTATTCACACAAAATCATCAAATAGTCTGGCCCCCTTTCTCTTCTTACATCTGCACCTCCCTGCGTATGAGAAACTATTACAGATCCTAAGAGACTGGCTCCTACCTTGTTGAGGGTACGGACGGCTGCGTATCTCAGCGCTGCTTTTGGGGAGCTGCAGAACAGCTGCAGAACTGCAAGGCAGGAAAACCAGCAAAGGCAGATGTTTAGGCAATCTATTATTGAGAAGCATTTCACACCTAAAGCAAGAGCTTCAGTGAAAAGACAGCTGCAAGCACAAGATAACTAGAAGCATGCTTAAGAAGCATCTGAGAATTTACCAGCTTCCTCCCTCCATGTTGTCCCCTTTGCAACACATCCCTGTTGACAACTAGCTCTTTTTGCATGGTGCCGCTATCCTTCACTCAAAAGCCAATTTCATCACCTTGTCATCTTTCTGATTAAGTGAATTTGAAACGCTGTTCTCCACTTCTGTGCAAACCCTGTTCCTTTCCCAGGGCTGACCCATGAAGGGCACTCTCCCTGTGCAGAAAAGTGACATGCAGCCTCTCTACCTCCTGCGAGCAGTCCCAGCTCAGAGGAACCTCTGGACTGGACTGAGCTGGGAAGGCAGGACCCCAACACCTTGGCTTCTTGCAGAGTTACACTCAGTTTAAAGCAGGGAGATTTATCAGAATTTAGCCCTGTTTCACAGGAAAAATAGAGCCCTCCAGTAACCCATACTTGGAACACACCAGGCAAACACCTTTGCTGGAGCAAGGCTGTTCACACACACCACAGGCTGTCAGCAGCAGCACAAAGCAACAAAGGGTATGGCAGCATTACAAGTCTTAAACTACACCGGGGCCTTGTTTCCTGGGGTAACTCAGCAGGTGTCAGCACTGCAGGCCCATTACCCCCTCGCCATTGCTGTGAGCACCGCATTTACCGGAGACAGCTGGAGCCAGCTCTTTGGCAGTGCAATTGGGCAGGTTAACGATGGCAGATGCAGCTTCATAAACCACCATCTCATGCTTGCTTCTTAGGCAGCTCTCGATGAAATCAAACAGGGGGCTATCGCGACTAAAGGACAGAAACAATCACAAGAATTAATTAAAACAAAGGTGTTAACAGAAATGAAGAATCTGGCAACAAAAAATGGGCAGGTGCCATAATCTGTGGAAAGGTAAAAAGAGACATAAATCCACTGTCCCCAGATGTTGCGGTGGTCATTATACTGTATTTCCAGCATGCTTGGGCTGGAAGACAAGCTGCCTTCTGAGAAAACACCCTTTGCCTTACAGGCTAAAGGGAATCTCCCCTGGTCCTCACATACCAAGAGCTGACAGTACACTCCACAAGTCTTATCCACCAGGAAGCCATATTGCAAACCTGGTAGCCAAATAATTACAGAAGATGGAGAAAATGAAGTAGAACATTTTGATAAAGAACAGCTATGCAAAACAGTTCAGAGAAACAAGAAAGTATTTGATGTGTAAGCACGCAGACAGGACTCACAGAAGTAATCTCAAAACAACCAGGAAAGTATCCCGTGTTTTCTCGGCTGCCTTTTACCCAACAGTAAGAGGGTAGAAGCTGGAGGCTGCTCTTCAAAGACAGAAATAATTTCCCTCCTGAGATGGCAAATGAGCCTTGCAAGAGGAGGTAGAAGCAGGACCTACGCAAATTCTTCCAGCAGGGCAAAGAAGCCCCCTCACCTGCCAGCCTCCTCCTCCAGCAGCTTGCTGGCTATTCGAATCATCATGCAGTAGGCAAATGGTGACTTGAGGCCATGACGTGTGAACTTGCTGAGCATCTTGTTGACTGCCAGACAGTCATTCTTCCGCACGTGGTAGAGCAAGCCCAGAGCATGATACTGTGCAGGGAAGGAGACTGTCACAAACCCATGGTGCATTCTTTCCACTACTATCCCCCCTGTTGCCCAGAGGTGTCTGGCTGAGCGCTAACATTTTTCTCCACTCCCCGCTGCTGCTTGCTATTCCCCATGCTGGCGGCAGGTTTCCTACCTGCACCATGATATTGTCACTGGAAGCTGCCTCCTGAGCCTCGTTCACCCAGCGTTTTACCAGATCGTAATTGGTCTTCAGAAGGTGCTGTGAGAAGATAAAGCCACAGACAATCCATGAGAGAAGGTTGGAGGAAGCTTTGGGAATCACAGCTCATATTAAGAAGCAGTGAGCCTTCCCCCTGATGGTGCTGATGGCATTAACCTATGGAAGAGCATGCAGAGACCTGGCCATAACGGCTGTGGCCTCAAGAGGTCGACGATCTTCCACAAAGCCAGCGCCAGTCCCTCAGTTACAAAGAGGGGAATAGCAGCAATGAAACCCTGAAACTCCCAAGATGTCCAATCCGACCACAGGTGACTGCTTCCAAGCTCGACTGTCCCTCAGGCCTGCCCTGCGGGGAGTACATACCAAGGAGGACACCAGAGCAGAGCTGGATACACTTGGCACTTTGTCAACAATTGCCTGCTTCATGTACCGCTCAATGGCCTGCAACATGGTACTCTGCGGGGAGAAGGAAACCACAGCTGATACAGAAAAGCCCTTCGGAGTGTGAACAGAATAATGCAAAGGCATAAAAGTGGAATGGGGTGAAGCAGGGGAAGGCGAAGGGCCCCAAGGGAAAAGCAGCACTTACATCAGTGATTTGACAGAGTGCTCTCACAGCAGGGCCTCGGTAATTGTCATCCTTCCCGGTCATGTCTTTGGTTAAGCTGGTTGAAAACAGGAAGCTCTCAGTGCTGCGCTCCTGTGCCAGCAGCTCTCAGGTGCAGACACAGTGCACACAGAGCAGCAGGCAGCCAGCATCACAGTTGAATGCCAAGCAGGCAACTGCAGGTCTTGGGTAAGTCCCACACAGGTGGGAAGGCAGAAGGAAAAAATCAGGACTCAGGTCCCAAGCCCATCAGCAGGCTGTATGGGCTCCTGATTGCCACGTGAGGCTGGAGCACACAAACACACATACCCCTGAGGCATTTGCCTTCCTTACTGAACACTCATTCTCAATCTTTCCCCAGTGTCCTGGCTAGTGTGAGACCACCTGTGAGGGGACAGGAGCTCATCTGGCTTCTACCCTGCTGCATGGCCTTGGCCCTCAGCAGACCCTATATCCTCAGGCTCCCATCTCCCCATACCACACTGCCCTTTCAGTGGGATGATCAGCAATGATTCACAGAGGAAATTTTGTTCCCTGGTGAAGTCACATCCTTTGCTCCCTCAGGAGCAGTAAATCCTTGACTAACTGTCAAAAGCCTTGGGATTTATGCCATAAATCTTCAAAAAGCTTCAAGGCATTCAGACAAGAAAGTAGGAGTTAAGGAAACAGCCTTTTTGCAAAAGGGGAAAAAACAGCCGTGCTGCCACATCACATAACCAAAAGAGACACTCCAAACACCCATAGGCTTGGGATATGGGGACACAGCACTTTTCACATACATCACAGGAGTACAGTGTCTGTATTTTAATGACCTCTTTTACAGGAAAAAAATTTACCAAGGGCTTTCCCTATCCTCACCCCTCTTAGGGACTACAGTTGTCTCCAAGAGGTTGGACAGGCATTACTGGAGAACATGTGAATATAACAGTAAGAAAATTGAAGTTACTGACCTGCTAGTTACAATGATTACATCTTCTGCAATAGAAGACATCTCTTTGATAGTCAGGTAACACATCCTGCGAAGAGTTGGCTGACAAGGAAAGAAGGAAGACAGACATCAGCTAAGAGGACCAAATATAGATAGGTAGGGATCTCATTTTTCCCTGCTTTCATGATCTTATTGTAAAGATCAAGAGCCTGATACCTTCAGAGACCCCAAGTGCCTGAGTGTCAAAGATGTATAAAATTCATGTTGTTTAACAGAACATCTCTTCCTCTTCTAAATCCCTCAGTCTTTGGGTGAAACTTCAGAGATACCAGATTTAATTTGATCTAGTTTCGTTTTTCACTTGTCATTCAGAGAACAAGGAGAACAGCTTGAAATCATTAGCTGAAGGTGTCCTGTTCTTTCAAAAGCAGGCAATTTATGTTCCCGAGTCTGGAGATTGCTACACTGGTCTCGTGATTTCAGTGCCTTGTGGTTTGGGGAACATCTAGTGATGGTACTACCACTGTGGGTAGGTACCAATTCCTGGCCTCCTCCAGAACACAGAGTCATTGCCTGCCAGCAGGATCTTTTAATACTGGTCACAAAACATAGAGTGTATAATCATCTAGAATACACTATCTGTGCCTAATGCAATCTAAAGTGTTAAACTGCAATTCCGAGGGAGGAATCTCTGTCTCAAGAAAAGAGAATGCTTCAGTTAAGCTAATACAAGATCTGTGAGGGGCAAGGAAGCTGATCTCTGTTTCTAAACTTTCATCCTATCCCTCCCCCTCAGATCAGGTAGCTCCAGGCAGGACAGAAAAGCTGATTGTATGAAACTGTGCATCTCGAGGATGAAAGACACTTTTGACAACTTGTCCCACCAGCTAAATACAGGACAAAACAGCAAGCAGACTTACATCATTGGACTGAAACAACTTGGTCATAGCAAAGAATGATTCGGTAGCTTCCATGACACCAAAGTGCTCCCCCTAGAAGATGTTTGGAAAGAAGGAAGGAAATCCCAGTTATCACAGCTTTGCGTCTGCTGCAAGTGTCTCTGTATGGGTATAAGTCTTCTGTTCCTTACCTGGTTTATGAGATACAGGATCTTGGTGAGAATATGCACACATTTCCGTGGGTTTATGGGAGTCTCATTAAACACCCGTGCCTTGAAACAAAGCACAGACAAGGATGCTAACACAAACACCGCATCACGAACACCATCCTGTCTGGTCTTAGCCACCAAAACAAACAACACTTTGTGAGTGAGGTATGGCAAGATTCTGACTTTGGATTAGATTTCCCCTCAATTCCTATTAAAGATGGAACTCTTTTAAATAGACGTCTCTACAGTCTGGGATTGCAGATCCAAGTGCGGTTAAGGTTTAAAGGCCAGATTCACCCACACAGAGCACTTTCACCCACACGAGTATGGATTGTGTGCTAGCTAAAACGCTACTCTTCTGACAGCTGTATGCAAGCTCTGCAAGGCTAATGGGAGCAAACACCATTCACAACATTGCAAGCAAACAGATAACGCTGAAACAACAGGGTTTGGGGATTGAGGAGTTTACCTGCTGTGACTAGAAAGGCATTTTTTCAGAGTGCATTCATAGACTACTCACTAACTACTCACTAACTGTCATTTACAAGACATTTGGGGTGTTTGAGGCCAATTCCCCAACCGTCCTGCTTTAGGGTGAGCTTTCCCAGATAATTTTTTTCATTTCATTCATTTTATTACTATTTATAGTTCATAGTTAATTCATTACAGAGACCATTTCAACCTTCTCCCTTCCTCCCTCCAACAATAAAATAAGAACTAAGAGAAGAGTTGACCATTTTTTTTCAGAGCTAGCAGGGCTGTAACAAACCCTGACAAACAATTTCCTTGCTGAAATTCTCCAGTGACCTTACTCAACAGAGGGAAAGACTATCCGGAAAGGAGTACACAACACACATCACCCAAGGATTTACCTCTTGCAAGACTGCACTCTTCTCCAGGTGCTGGAATGGATTGGAACCCCCACCTGCAAAACAGAGTTGAACTCTTTCCAGGGATAGTGCGATGAGAATGCAACTTTCTAACCATACCCATACTTTAAAAACGGACAGAGCATTCTGAGGTAACTTTTTTAATGAACACCGAGCAACCAGAGCTCCTTCTTTTAAGTAATATTGGTTGGATTTCTGCATAGCAGTTAGGGAAGGCAGAGCAGACAGGACAGAACTAAATAGCCATGAGCCGAGACACACTGTTTAGATGTAAAGCAACTGTGATCCACTGTTATCCCCAAAAACCTACTTCCAGACCCTGGGCTGGGAGCTTGCTGACAGTTAGAGCATCCATAAGACAAGCCTAGAAACAAAAGCTCAGATAAAAAGAGGTATGTCTTGCCAGACGGATGAGTCAGGAGCCCTTCATCCCTCCCTTATAAACCAGTCAGGAATCCACTAGTAAAGTATTTTTGGCTTCATCACTAATTAAGAGAACAAGATAGCAGAGTAGAGAGTCTGGACACAGAGTAACTTACATTGTTCCACTTAATAGAAGAAATTATATTAAATAATTAAAACCCTTACCAATTAAGGATGAAATAATCAGAGGGAAAAGCACTATCATTCTGCATGGTCTACTAATAGCTTGCCTCCTAAGCATTTGTGAGCTGCAGCTTTTCAAAAGCTGCTGGTTATTGATAAGAAGGTTTTAATTAATACCTATGTTCAGCCTGGCCCTGGGACAAAACGCAGCCATTCCCAGTGCTGTTCCAATGTTTAACAAGCCTGATCTGACAGTGAGCACAGCTCCAGGGCCAGCTCCAGTCTGACCCAGGCTTGGAGCGTCGTATGCTGGTGCCAGGAACCTTTCCAAGAGTAAGCCTTACACTTGAAGGCGAACACATCTGCATTCTGGCTTCTTCCCAGCTCAAACTGCCCTCCTCTGGCTCAGGAGAAGTTTGTAAATGCAGTAGGCAGCTGAACAAAGCATGAACATTTATGTGGGGTTGAGGAGAAAAGAAAACAATGGGAAAGAACAAATCCAATGTCTCTAGTATGAGTATGAAGCAGTTCTAGTATAAGCATGTGAACATGTCCCAAAAAACCTGCCCAGCAGGACAGTGTTTCCCATGGCCTGGCAAGCCTACAATCCCTAAATCGGTCATGAATAACAATGTTACCTCTTCATCTTTCATAACACTGTGGGTCTTGAAATACATTGTACATGAGGTCTTGGTCCTCATAGCACCCTGTGTCAAAGTATTTTTCATTCAGAGAAGGTGAAAGACACAGGGAAGGCAGAGGCTGTGTGTTCGTATTTTGGATGACCAACAACAATTCATACTGATTTGCAGAGAACAATCACCAAACGAGCAAGAAACAATTATATGCCCAAAAATTACACCCCAAAGTGCATTTCTGAGAGCCAGTGAAAGGAGCTCATCCAAGACTAACTAAACCATCCATGAAAAGCAAAGACAGAAGACAGTTAAGCAGGCACACTCAACAGACTGTCTTGTTAGCCTTTATGTGGAAAGAATGGGCATACAAGGTCTGTCAATTCAGGAATGATGAACTCCACCTAGTATCAGGAATGACAAGCACTCAGGCTATATGTTTTGGACATATACACAATCCGCAGGAGAACGGCAGGTGCAGTAAACACTAGGAATATTCAATCGAGACAGAAGCAACAGGATGACCAGTAAATGCAGTAGTGAAGAAAAATGTTGTGAAGCATGCAAGCAGCAGTAGCAGAAAGAAGAAAGGAGAGCTCTATGACCTCGCATTATGAACAAAATCAACGAGAGTCAGCACCCTAACACAAGGAATGGCATCTCCTGCCAGCCTTGCCCATAGGTAATGCCAATACACTGAAGTGTGCAGCAGGTGTGAATGAAGAATAGCCCCCAAAACAAAAACCAAGAGCAATTCTCATCCAACAGCTGCCTCATTAAATCATCTGCTTATCAAGATGTCACTTGAGGCTATAGACAAGGGAAATGAGGACAAATGATTTGATGCACATTAAAATAAAAAGCAAGCACAGTCAGAACAATCACTAGGAGTTACGCTGAATCAATTTGCTTCAGGATGCACTGATTTGTCATGCAGAACAAGCTGCGTAGAAAGCTTCATAGGAAGATGAAAGATACCACAAGGGACAGTCATGAAAGTAAACACTGTCATATCTAGCCTCAACTCCACCTAAATTACACACCACATAAAATATCAACATCTCCCTTACTACTCAGGCCTAAAGTTTTGAAAGATCAAGCAAACTCTTCATGCTTCTTCAGTGCTCTCAGCCTTTCAGATCCACTGGAAGTGGCAGGGATCATTTTGGAAAAGCAGACCATGCGTGCCAGAAAAAGCACCAGAAACTATGAATTAGATTCTATCCTGCTCTAGCACCTGGCTTGACAGTTGACAAGTGTGAATTGAGCTAATGTGTTCAGCATTTAGTCTCAGACTCCGCACCTGGCAATACAGCAGGTAACTGCCGTGTGCTGCGCCAGTGCAGCTGGTGCAGCCTCTGACCGCAGCGGCAACAGGACAGCGGTGCAGGCTGCTCTGGCAGCGCCTGTGCACTCTGGCCAGAGCCCACTGAGAAGCTGGCACCGAGTCGCCCCTCACAGCTCCCGCTGGGGCCTCCCCTCACAGCTTCCCCCCATTACCCCCAGGAAGGGTCTCCACTCACAGCTCCCCCCATTACCCACAGGAGGGGCCTCCACTCACAGATGCCTCTGGGGCCTCCCCTCACAGCTCTCGCCCGTTACCCACGGGAGGGGTGTCCCCTCACATCCCTCTCTTGGGCCTCCCCTCACAGCTCCCCCCCATTACCCACAGAAGGGGTCTTCTCTCACCCGACTCCTCATCTTTCTTGTCGAACTTCTTCAGCATGGCGTTGCCCGAGCGATCCCGGTGTGAGGACCTCCCCGCTCCGTGGCAGTCCCAGCGCCGGCCCCGGTGCCGCCACCGCCCCTTCCCCCGCCCCGCCCCTTCCTGCCACCTTGCACTGCCACCACCCTGCGCAGGCGCGGCCCCGGCCCCCAGACGTGGCTCCCCGTAGAGGCTCGAGCCGGGGGGGTGTGTCCCGGAGCGGTGATTGACAGGATGAGAAGGAGGAGACCGACTGGGGAGGGCGCGGTTTGATTGGCGGAGAGGCGTGGGCGGGGCTAGGAGGGGGTTTGGGTCGTGGGACCGCGCTAGGGCCGGCGTCACTGACGCTGGGGGGATACACTGGTCGGGCGACAGCGGCTATGGACAGGGCATTGGGCACCAGGGGTCACACTGGAGGAGACTCAGCATGGCAAGGGGCACTGGGATACCTAGGGGCCCACTGGGCAGGGGACACCCCGGAAGCGGCGGGGGAAAGGCAGGGTCGGGCACGGGGGAGACCGGGGACACCGAGGCCGGAGCGGGAACACCGAGACTTAGGGAGGGGAAGTGGGGCAGTGGGGGGAACATGCCAAGGGGGAGATCCTGCGGGGGATCAATGTCCCTGGAAACGAGGAGATGCTGGAGGAGAACCCCTTCTGGGACGGGCAGCTGTCACCTGGACTGCCTGTCCTGGAGCGTTCCTGTCTCTGGCAGCTCCTCCTGTGCCCCGTGTACCCGCTGCCACTGGCAACCTGTCTGTAGCACTGCACCCAGGCCCAGCCCGGTGGCACCCACCCCGCTGCAGTGGGGTGCCCCCGGTGTCCAGAGCTGCCTGGGCATCGCCCAAACTCTGGGACAGGCAGGAAAGGCAAAGGACCCGTTACCCACCTGGCCTCCTCACCCCAGGCCACCCATCCGCTGTGACATCCCTTCACAGGCCACCAAAATACATCCCTCCCACAGGGCTCAGGGTCATCCCGATTGCTTTGGCCCCCTTCCCAAAGCCAGCACCCGCTCCAAGGCAAAGGGGCTGCACTCACCCTGCAGCAGGTACTCCTCTAGGAACATGGCCGTGTCCCCCACCAGCTCCAGCAGCACCCCCAGCGGGCGTCGCCCAGCCTCTGCCTCGCTTGTGCCGACCTGTACTTTGCACGGCACGGGACAGCTGCACTCTGCTCCGTGCTGCTCTTACCTCCTAGCCTCACCAAAGGCGGCAGTGACAGTGATGCAACACGATGTCCCCGCTGGCCCAGAGCTGCTACAGGCACCTCAGGCCAGGGACTGGCCCTGGTGGCAGTGCAAGGGCTGACACCCTTCGTTCAGGGTTTAACAGGCTCTGGTGCTGGCCCTGGCCTGAGATGTGCCCTTACTGCAACTCTGGGGACAGGGAACAAAAAATGGGGGTGTACAGGGGCACAGGACAGGTATAAACCACAAAAAGTCATGTTCAATGCCACCTTTTATTGTGCACACTCACCAGCTCTGGCTTCAAGGCTCATCTGAGCTTTGTGGAGGATTTTGTGTGCAGCAGCCACCCAGAGCAAGGTGGCAGAGGGACAAACATGCCTGGCTGGATGCAGTCCCTTTGGAGTCATCCCAGTGGCAGGTGAGTAGGGAAAGAAGACAAGCACAGAAATCCCCATGGTGCCCAGGGCTGAGACTCTGCTGTGCTCCTGAGCTGGCCCCAGTGAAGGCAAATTTGGCTGTATCTTCTCTGGTGGTGCCGAGGTGATGGTTACTAAACCAAGTCTTTCACAGCTGCTGCTTGCGCTACAGTCACCTGGACTGGGGGGACAAGGTGCTGTATCCACAGTCCCCATGGGCACACCAATGCCAGCCTGTTCTCTCCTCCTCCCATGCCCCCTGGCAGCCCTGCTGCCCTCTCCAGCCCTGGCCAAGAAGCTGTCAGGAAGATTTATTTCCTGGTCAGGAAGATTTATTTCCTGCGCCCAAGTCGGGCCATCAGCTCGGCATTGGCAGCTGCCTTGGCCTGCAGCTCCTCCTCTCTGGCCAGGTCGATCAGGATTTTCAGCACCTGGGTGGGGACATCAAGTGACAGGGACACCTTTCTCGCCTTTTTCCTGGGAGCAGGTCTCTTGGGAGCTGGGCTTGTGAACCAGGGCAATGTTTTTCTTGCTGTCCCCTCTAGCAGCAGCAGGCTGGGTTTATCCAGATGAGACCCTTCCCCGGAGCCATAGTCACCCCTCTTGATTTCAGGGAGACCTGGCAGCACCTCATTAGCGCTTGTGGTTTCCTTCCTCGTCAGCTTGCCTCCGTCCCTCGCTTGGGAAGACAGTGGGAGCCTCTCGTGCCTTGGTCCCTTCCAGGCTCTCACCAGCACCCCAAAGACCACCAGGAAGGTGAGCAGTGTCCTGCAGTGCAGTGTGGCTGGAAGCATCTGTGGGAAGCACTCACTGAGCATCACCCCTGTCATACTGCCATGGCCCCACAGCCCCCCAGGCAAGACGTGTCCCTGCCAGGGTGCCACATGCAGAGCCCCCCACTCCCTGTGACAAGTGGCCATGCCTGGTGGTGGGGCCTTGCCTCCCTTTTGGGGACCCCTCAGTTTTCCACCCTGATTTTAACCATTCTGCATGGGGAGTAGTCTGGGGGAGGCTGACAGGGATGTAGGAAGCAAATCAGCTGGGTGTCCCCCATCCTTTCCCACAGCCCCTGGCCAGACATTGTCTGTCCCCTGCATTTCACACCCTCCAGCCCTTGTCCACCCAGGGGAAGGGACATTCCCACCTATGGGGGTGGCTGCCTTGGGGACCCGTGGCTGTTCCCTGACCAAGACCTGCCCTTTGGCTGGGGAAGTCTGATGTTCCCCAGGGTTTCAAGACCATGCAGTCTGTGAGACTTTCCTCCTCCCACGCCTTCCCTTGCAGATACTGTTCCCTGTGGAGCTGACAGGCTCTCTGGGGCAAAAGTCACCTCACCAGGAGGGACACAAGCCACTTGGCCTAAAATACACAGCAAGTCAGAGGCAGTGGAGTGACAAGGGTATAAGTCCAGCCACATGCACAGAGTTGTGCTAAGCCTCAGCATCTTCTTTGATCCTGTCTGTCACCCTGGTCCCAGGGAGCACCCTGGAGGATTCAGGGTGCTGTGCCAAGGGGTGGGTACAAGAGCACTGCCACCCAAATCCTGCTGTATGGCTGCCTCTCCCCAGAATCAGTCACCCAGAGGGCTTTACCCAGCCAGATGGAAGACAATGAAAGGCATCCAACCTCCTGCAGCCCATCTCAGGGGTGGCAAAACCCTTTGGAAAGTACCGGAGCAGACAGCCAGAGGAGGTTTAACTCACTGGGAAGTAGGTAATGAAAAGCATCCAGCACCCTGCAACCCATTTCTCATCTGAAAGCCCCCTGTAAAGCATCACCAAAGGGTGCAGCCTCACCATTTCCAGCAGGTCCTTGTCCCTCAGATGTTCAGGCGATGCTACCAGGGTGCAGGGACCACGAGCTGGGGGTTTGCTCTGATCCTCACCAAGCCCTGGCTCTTATTCTGTGCTCAGCTCCACCTCCAACCCATGGAGGGGTGACAGTGACATGCAGGAAGGGGACAACACTCAACATTATTAATAGTTTGCCTAATAACAGATGAGATCATCCTAGGACACGAGTGGGTGTGCCCCCTTGCAGCTCCATCAGCTGTATTTGAAGGGGATTCCAGGAACCTGGGGCATCTCAGGCATAATTATTTCACATCTGACTTGTGAGATGTTTTTTCTCCATCTAATTGAGCTTTTCTGCTCCTGTCAGCCTTGGTTAAGCACTTAAGGAAGGGACAAAACACACACGCATATTGCTGCTGGACAGTGTCCTTGGCACTGGCAGCGAGTGCCAGCCCCCCAGGTGCTGCGCCACGACAAGGCTCTTGAATGTCTCCTGGTGCTGGTTTGGCACTGCTGTCCTGACAGACTCCCTGGCCCTGTCCAGCTGGAGGACACATCTGGAGACAAGATAGCTCCCTGCTGTGCCAACCCAGAGTGCTGCTTGGGCCACTGGTTTGCAGTAACCTGCACCAGTTCACCCAGGACACCACTGGTTTGTAGCCTACCTGCATCAGTCCCATTGGGGGACACCACTGGTTTGCAGCATACCTTTACTCATTCTAATGGGGATGCTACCTGTGTGCAGCCCACCTGCACCGGTCCAGCCTGGCCCAACCCCTCTGCCACTGTCCACAGTGAGCAGCAGCCTGTAGGCATTTCTGTGGGGTGAGACCCACACAGAAAGGTTTTGCCCCAGAGTTCCCCCCTCGATGGCCGTGGGAGCACCCAGGGTCTCTCAGGCCAGGCAGGCACCTGCGTGAGATGAGTCAGTGGGTGCTCAGCCTAGAGTGGGGTCTGGGGCAAGGAGCCAGGGCACCCAGGGTTGGGGATCAGACTGCTGGGGGTCTTGCCACCCCCGTGGGTCACCCATCCTACGCCAGCCTCCATGGCAGCGATGAGGAGAGGAAATAACGCCGGCTCTGTTCCTCCTCCCAGGGACAGCCAGGAACTCAACCCCAGCAGCCAAAATTAGTCAGTGGCACTGATTCACCCAGCACATCATGCAGCACTGCAGCTCCGCGTGCCGACACATCACAGCTCAGCTGGGGGTCATGGCCTGGCTTGCATCAGCCAGGCATGCACCACGCCACCAGGGTGCCCAGGGGGGTGTGAGGACACCCATCCAGTGCTGCTGGCAGTGAGCAGCTGGGAAGGGTATCCCTGCTGGGGTGGGCAAGGGGCACACTTGTTTTAAGAGCTGGATGCAAGCCCCTTGGGCATCTCTGACGGCGCGCCAAGAAGTGTGGCATCTCCCTGTGAGTGCAGCTTTAATATTGCAGCCCCCCCTGCCCTGCACTGGTACACATATACATTCGCTGTATACAGATATACACAGAGAGGTACGTTTGGGTGCCACAAAGCCCATCTGGCAGCCCACAGCCCGCCAGCCCCAAGCTGGTGGGGGATACATCTCGTCTCTGGGGCTGGGGAGAGGCAGGAGCTGTGGTCTCCTGGGAGCTGACATCGTTTTCATGAAGCCTTCGAGAATGAGCACAGGTGAGCAGGAACCTCCTCTAACATAGCACCATCCTCAGGGTTTCCCTGACAGGCCAGGGGTGCAGATGAACCCCCCCCCATTAAATACAGATGTGCTGCTGGCATGCGTGTGAGCTGGAGGATAGCACATGGAGAAAGCCTCCAGAATCCCCACAGATCTTTGCCAAACCATTGCAGCCACAAAAGGGGAACTGGGCCCCAGTTGCGGTAAGGTGAAATTCATTCAGATGGAGGTGGTTGCAGGATGGGGGGGTGAGGGATGCCATACAAGAAGGCACTGCCTAGCCCAGAGATGTGGGCAACCTCCCTCCAAAGAGCAGGGAGCAGGGTGTGGGTCCATAGGGGTTCAGGGAAGTGAATGAGGGGAGCCCAAACATGCCAGATCCCAACTCTGCTCCTGGGCTGCTGGAGAGGGGGCACAGGGCCAAGCACCATCCTGTCATGAGTGAATAAGTTAAAAATCAAAGAGGAAACAGCCCAGGAAGCCTCCAGATGGGAAAGGGGGTTAAAAGCTTTGGGTGGGGAGTGGTTTCCCATTTGATATAAATTTCACCTTAATGGGCAATAAAACTGATATGAAAGGAAAATCCCATGAGCAGCAAGAAGACACGTTAGAAATAGCACCAGGTTCCTGCTGGGGGCTGGTGGGCACACAGCCCCAACCACTGCGGGCAGCCTAGCCCCAGCTGGGGTGGCAGCCAGGCCCTGCACCAGGCAGCCCTGCCTGCCATGACACTGCCCGTGCCTATGCCTTTGGCTGCTCTCCCACCTCACCACCGGCCATGCCATGGGCATCTGTGGGACGAAGTGAAACGGCTTCAGAGCTGAGCCAGTTCTGCATTGGCCAAGCCCACGGCACCAGGTGGCAATGCTGGCGCCAGTCGCCATGCCATGCTATGCCTACCTGTCCCTGGGTGCTGCCTGCAGTGCAACTCGCACTCCTCCTTGCTGTCAAAGCGGTTGAGGTTGCCCTGGCAGCCACTGTAGACAAAAGGCCGGCACTCGGTGGCTCTTTGGTTGTAGTACCAGCGCAGCGTGTAGCGCTGGCAGCCCCCCTCGTCCAGTGGCAGGCTGCAGGGCTCGGCTGTGGGGGGCAAGTGGGGATGGTGAGGGCAGGCAGGAGCTGGTGGCAGACTGGCAGTGGGGCAGCTGGACCCACTTGGCAGAGGAGGAGAAACTCCAGAAGGGGAAGGCAGGGGATGGCTCCCCTGAGTGCCTGTGGGGTTTGGCTGGAGAGGACAAGTCTGTGCCCTGTCCAAGTGCTGGGAGTGAGGGCTGGAGACACTGCTCTGGGTAAGCCCTCTCCCAGCAAAAGCTGAAGGTAGAGCTGGGAGGGAGATGGAATGGGGAGATGATGGTCACAGCATCCCTTGGAAGGATACTGGAGGGACCCTCTGCATGTTGCTGCTTCTACCAGGCCATCCCT
Organism: Ceryle rudis; assembly: GCA_033439905.1. Classification (NCBI taxonomy): domain Eukaryota; kingdom Metazoa; phylum Chordata; class Aves; order Coraciiformes; family Cerylidae; genus Ceryle; species Ceryle rudis. Next base: position 6,146 of record JAAGNO010020670.1, on the reverse strand, counting down.
GCTCTTCTGGGGGCTTTGGGATCCCCTCTTGCAGCTCATGACCATAAGCACAGGAAACCTGACAGGGGCAGCAGGTCCCACCAGCCCAGCAAGCCAACTTGGCATTGTTGGTGACAGCTTCGGCAAGGGGAATGGAGGTCTGTGTGGCGTGTGTGGCACAGTGCTGGAATGGGGAACGCGCACTTTGCCTGGGTGCCTGTGAGAGGGCTGCAAATCTCAAATTCCCCCAGCCAGAGGGCACGGACCTGCTGCCAGATGGGATGTGCAGGCATCACCCCAGCAAGGCCCAAGCAGCTTGACAGTCACCCCCAGTGGCTTCATCCTCAGTGCCAGGTGGGCACAGGGGAACTCACCACCCATCACGTGCTGCTCCAAGCTGTCCATCTCTGGCACCTCATCATAGTCCTCCTCTCCATACTCGCTGTCATACTCAAGGTCATCGGTGTCAAGCATGACCTGCCTGTACTGCCCTAGGAGACAGTGCTGGGTGTGAGCAGCCCTCACCTCCCACACTGTCCCCTCTATCCTGCTCCCCTCAGCCACAGCCCCTGCTCTGCTCATGCCTGCATGCACACAGTACACGCCTGTGCATGCCTGCACACACACACACACACACTGACGTGTGCACACACTCCACTTGCTGCCCTCTCCTCTCCCTGTTCTTTAAATATAGCCCCTGGGATTGGCAGCATCCCTCAGTGCCTTCAGCTGCAGGACAAGGAAATTACCAGCCACACACATGGAGCAGGGAAAAGTGGGGACAGGGACTGAAAGCACAGGGGTGACACTGACCCTGCTCTTCCTCAGCATGTGACAACTTCAGCACAGGGACTGAACTGCCAGCAGGGGATGGCTGCGTGGAGAAGAGCCCTGAGAGAGGGAAGGACAATGCAGGCATCAGGGAGGAGGTGAGGGGGCCTGGGGCTTCCCCCCTACCTCCTGGGGGGGAAATAACTTCCTGGGAGGTGTGGAGCACCCCAGCACTGCCCTGGCACTGCTGCAGCCTGCCGGCATACACAGCCAGGGATGGGGGACCTGGGAACAACCCCTCCTCTCTGCACAGCAGACCAGAGCTGCCGGGGGTTGCCAGAGAAGGGATAGGCAGCAGGAGCTGCTGCCCAGTGAGACAGTGCCTGCCGTGAGTCCATCAGGATGGGGATGAGGATGCAATGGGCACAGGGAGGCACACGTGCCCACGGGCCAGATCTTGTGGGTCCTCTGGGCTCTTGGTCACCTGTCTGGCTGTGCTCCCTGTCCTGGCGGACGATTCTTCCACCTCCTTGGGCAGAGTGGAGGCTGCTCCTGGCCCGAGCCCCCCAGCCTCCTTGAAGAGAAAGCATCCACCTCATCCTCACCCACCCCTTGCCCCCATCCCTCCATCCCACTCTCCCCTTCAGCAGTCCTGGCTCCTGCAAGCCCACCTGCCCCAGCTCCCACACCCAAGCATGGATGGTGTGCAGTTCCCATGGTCCCTTCTTGATCAGGCAGATGCCAGCACTGCCCGGACCCCGTTGGCACTATCCTGAGCCAGCTGCCCCTGGGGAGCATGGTCCCACATGGATGCCAGCCCTGACCGAGAGGGTCCTGGGGGGTCCTGGCTGCCTCCAGCCCACACCTGAGTGCCAGGACCCCTTCAGTGCCACCCGCGCAGGGCAGGGGGGTAGGAAGGCAAAGCCACAACCTGAGTGCTCACGTGAATCCAGGTGCCGTGGGAAATGGCCACCACATGCTGTGGGAGAGATGGGGTGCGGGGTCAGGGGCAGTGGGGGTCAGACCCCTGGCCCTGGAGCAGTGGTAGGGGATGCTTACCACAGTGTTGACTCATCTCCTGCCTGATGAAGGCGCGGATATCCTCCTCCTGTCAAGCACATGGAGGGGCAAAGGACCCATGTCACAATAAGGGATGGTGCAATTAGAGAGGAGGAAAAAACCTTTCCCCAGGCCCACGTGTGGGACCAGAGCCCAGAGGTGGGGAGAGCCATTCCAGCAGCAGTGGTGGGATGGATCCAGCACCCCACCCCATGCCCATGACAGCTCCCTCTTGGCTCCTTACCATCATGCCTGACTCCCCCTTCTCTCCACGGAGCCCCTGGGTGCCAGGACTGCCCTAGGAACAAGCAGAGGGGAGGTGGGAGGCTGGTTCTGGCTGGGGCTTAGCTGTCCAGGGCCAGGAAACTGCTCACCTACCTGCTCTCCTCTCTCGCCAGGGATGCCAGGCACGCCACGTGCCCCAGGCACCGACTGTCCAGGAGGGCCTCTCTCCCCCTGCAAAGGACACGTGCTTGGGATCTGGCTGTTGGCTCTGGAGCCTCTCTGCCCTCCCCAGAACCATGAATGTACTGGATTCCCCATCCCCACACCCCAGAGATGCCTGTGCAGGTGGAGATGTCCCCCCAACCCTACAGGCTCCCACCCTCTGGGCAGGGGGATACAAGGGAAGATATCAAAGCCAGCAATCTGGCAAGACAGGGACAGAGCTGGGACATGTCTCCTGATGCCACCAACCCCTCACCCACTCCAGGGACAGGGCCACCTGTGGTGGAGACTCACCTTCTGGCCCTGCATGCCCTCAGGACCTCGGGGGCCAATGTTGCCTGGAGGCCCAGGGGGGCCAGGAACACCATCACTGCCCTGGGGACCACGGCCACCGATAATGCCTGGGGCACCCTGTGGGAGAGCAGAGGGTGAGATCAGGGGTATCAGAGCCCCCAGACCCAGAACAGGCACCATGGGCATCCCTGAAGCACCAGCACCGGTGTCTTCTTATAAAGAGCAGGGATTTGCTGTCAGAGTTTAGTGACATAATTTAGAGCAGCGCCAGACAGCTATTCTGGGAGCACCACACTCTGATGTGCTTCGGACTGAGGCCAGATCCAGGTAAAAGCAACATGGTGCAACGCATACCATCCCTCTCCAGCCTCCTCACCCGGTCTCCTTTCTCCCCCTGGTCTCCTTTGGCTCCCTGTTGTCCATCGAATCCCCGGTCACCCTGCGAAGAAAAAGGGACAGGCAGAAGGGAACAGGCAGTGGAGGGCTGAAATGGCAAGACCATTTTTTCCAGCACTGCCCTGACCTACCTTGGGTCCCATGAGTCCCTCCTTCCCAGGGAGGCCCAGTGGTCCTGACAGACCCATCTCTCCCTAGGGTACAAAGCAGATGTCCATCAGACACTGTCTGCGCATCCCCATCTCTCCCTAGTACCAGCATGGTGCTTACCGGCTCGCCTTTCCTCCCTGGCAGCCCTGAGCGCCCAGGGATCCCCGGCTCTCCCTACAGCAGGCAGGAGAGAGGCAGGGCAGTCAGTCCTGTGCTCCTCAGTGCTCACACCAGAGCCACAGGCAGAGGAGGGACCCCGTGCCCCTACTGCAGGGCCAAATTCCAGCCTCAGCCACCTCCCTGCCTCTGCCACAGCTGGCAGAGAAGACCCAAAGGGCCACAGCCTCCAGGAACCATACAGGTTCCTGTGGCACCCCGTGGGCACCCAACTCACCTTCTCACCCTTGTCCCCATCAAGGCCACAGGCACCTTTCATGCCCCGGTCACCCTGCAAGGATGAGGGGTGGAGTCAGAGCCCCACCAAGCCAGCACGGGTTCTGGTCAGGACAGCACCAGTGGGCAGAGGGACCAGCCTACCTTGGGGCCACGCATGCCCAAGGGTCCCATGTCCCCCTTCTCTCCCCGAGCTCCAGGGATACCGTCACGTCCAGGCTGGCCCTGCAGGAGAGCATACAGTATGACTGGGCCCAGCTCCTGCCCTGGGGTGGGGTGGCAGCGGCACTGAGACACAGCTCCTCACCGGCTCACCAGGCTCTCCTGACACTCCGACCTCTCCCTGGGGAAGGCAAAAGTTTTGGTCAGGGCAAGTGGGAGTGATGGTACCCCCAGCACCCACCCATCTCCCCACCAGTAGCAAGGGGTGCCCAACTCCTTACCTTCTGCCCACCAGGGCCACGTGCCCCAGGGAAGCCCGTGGAGCCCTTCTCACCTTGCTCACCCCTCACGCCCTGCAAGCAGAAACCCAGATCACCTCAGGGAAGGAGGGAGAGCTCCGGTCACAGCATGGCCAGGATGGTCTCCGAGGCTGGCTCTGGCAGATCCCTTTGCCAGGGTGCCAAGCACCATGGCAGGGTGCCCACAAACACTAGCACACAATGCACAGGGATGTCACCATGCCCTGGTTCTTCTGCTTATCACCCTGTCTGCAGCCCTCTGTGGTCCCCAACCCAGTGCTCCCCAGTCCTGCATAAGGCCCCCAACCCTGTACCTTCTCTCCAGGCATGCCTTGTTCCCCCTTGTCCCCTTTGTCCCCTTCCATGCCCTTCAGGCCACGCTCTCCCTGCAAAGAAGGAAACACAGGAAGAGGTCAGGGGTGGAGAAATGCTCAGATACATGTTGGGATAGGAAGGACAGATCGCCCAGGGCAGGGACACGGATCTGTGGGATGGCTGAAGGAGAGGGGACAACATGCTCTGTGAGGGAGGGTCCCTTGGTAGCAAAAAGCACCCCCAGCTCTTCTGACAGGCAGAGGTGTGGAGAGGGGCTGTCCCATGCCACTCAGGAGAGCGGGTGTAGGAACAAACCCATTGGGCTGGGACCAGCCTTGTGCCAGGAGCAAGGCTGGCAGGGCCTTGGGGAGGGGGATTCACAGGAGAGCCCCTGCCCATCAAGCGGGACAACACAGAGGGGTCAGAGAGAAGTGAGACATCTCTTACCGGCTCCCCCTTGCTGCCTCGTGCTCCAATGGGCCCCTCCACCACCACAGTATCACCCTGTACAACAAGGGATTGGTGGTGAGCTGGCACCCAGCACTAATGCCCTCCCTCCCACTGGCTCCTGCCCCAGGGACTCACCTTGTCTCCTTTGGGCCCCGGGGCCCCAACATCTCCCTGAGAGGAAGGGAAGATGGTGAGACACTGCAAGGATGCTTGGTGGGGAGCCCACAGCACCTCCCTGGGGACCCCAATCCCAGGGGGTGCATCATTTGCCCCTGCCCCAGCTCTCCAGCCCCCAGGGTCCTTACCTTGTCCCCACGCTCCCCCCGGTTCCCAGGCAAGCCCTGTGGGAGAGAGAAGAGGGTTTCTCAGGAAGGGGCCTGTCCAGGGGTGTATCTGGGGAAGGAGGTATTTACCGCTGGCCCGCGATCGCCTTCTGACCCCGGGCGTCCATCTTCGCCCTGTGAGAAGGAAGGGATTTGAGAAGTGGGTCTTGCATGGGGGCACCCCCAGCATCACCCCACCCTGAGGACAGGAGCAGTGCTCCCTCTCCCCTCAGGGCTGCTGCTGTGGGATTTCCCATGCCTGGTGCTGGGGATGTGGAGGCTGCAGTGAGGATGCTGGGGGGCTGTGGTGGTACCTACCCGTGGCCCTGGGTCTCCACGCTCACCTCTCGCTCCTGGCAGCCCAGCCCCTGGGGCACCCTGCCAGGGGAAGGCAAGAGCTCGTCCCTGTCCTTGCTGCCCACAGCTTCCCCCAGCCATGCCATGTCCCCTGTTACGCTAGGGGACACCTCACAGATCCCCCACCACCCCAGGTGCCTGGTACAGAGCAGGGTCCCATGTGCCACCATACAGAGTGGTTTCAGCATCAGCCAGGGGTTGGCTGCAGCAGGGACACGCCACAGGAGGAGTGGCCTCACATCCCTCATGCTATAGGGCTGCCTCCATCCTACCTTGTCACCCTTCAGGCCAGAGGTCCCTTGTATGCCCTAAAAGAAGAGAAGGGTGAGTGAACCACAGGAGAAAGGCAGTGTCAGGCAGCTCATGAACTATCTCTGTGGCTCCCACAGCAGGTCCTGCCCCATGCTGGAGCCCCTGCCAAACTCCAGCCCCAGGGGCTGGGGTCAGGAAGGTGCAGGGTGGGTCCCCATCACCCTGTCTGAGCTGGCAGGGGAGCCAGGGCAGAGCCTCCACCCCCCAGGGAGGCTGTGGCACCAGAGCCCCACACTCACAGCTGGCCCTGGGGGCCCTGCAGGTCCTGGTGGTCCAGAGGTGCCATCTCTCCCAGGAAAGCCGATCAAACCCTGGCAGGGAAACACGGTGAGTGGGCACAGGCCATGGTTGGGAGCTGTCAGGACTTGCAGGGACCCTGCTGGCACTGCCAGGGGGTCTGGGGTTATGCAGACCAGCAAGGCTGAGCACTGGCCATAGC
>JAAGNO010020669.1:1932-20332 GCA_033439905.1 Ceryle rudis | reverse complement strand
CCCGGGAAGCCCCCGACACACGCACACACGCACGCACGCACACACCGTCTGAGGGAGCAGCAATGCCCGCCCCTCCTGCCTCCCACACCAGCAGGAGCAGACACGACCGCCAGGTTCAATGACCCGTTCAGCCTGGTATCCCCACCACCCTCCCCCCCGCAGGCACTCAGGTGCCTGGGCCAACACACAGCACGCCCAAAGGGAGGGTTGGTTGATGATAATGACGATTATTACTCCATCCGCACGTCCGTGGACTCGGTCGCCAGCTCAGACAACAAGCTGTAAGGCAACCTGAGATCCTTTAACATCCGCCCGTCCGTAGCCCCATTCTGGCGGCTGGGGGGAGGTCAGGAATCCCCATCCGGCGGAGCCGCGACCCACCGCTCGCCCGCCCGCCCCTGCGGTCCTGCCGCATCCCTATCTCCTCCTTCAGCGGCCGATCCCCCTCGCAGCGGGCTCCTGCACCGCCGCGATGCTTTCCCAGCCTTAGAGACAGTGAGCTCCGACTGAGGAGAAACTTTTCTCCTCTGTAGACAGTTGTTTTCGGGAAAGGGGGTTGCTGCCTGCCTGACGCTTCCTAAAGGTGTTGTTGAGAGTAGATTTGCAGCCGCCGCGCTGAAGCGTTAATGGCTGTAAATTACCAGGTGGTTCATTAGGACCAAAATACTTAAACTAAGAAGCCTATCTGCGGTCTAATTTACACCACGGAGATTGCACCCATTGCAGCAGTTCCTCTGAATACACGTTAGATAGTGACCTTAGAATCGCACCCCAGCAAGTTTTCAATGCTTCTCCCCCCCCCGCCTCGTATATCACGTGAAATCGATCCATTCAAGCTGAGAGGTCCTAATTTGTAAGCCCAGTTGCTGCATAGCTGTTCGTAGAGAGTGTGAGTGCTGTGAGACCTCTCAGAGCGAGGCGTGCCTTCAGGAGTGCTGTAAGTGACTGGCTGTGATCTCGGCTGTGTTGGCGGAGACCGGTTTAGTGAAGCTCCCAGAGCCTAAAACTGGTGATGGTAGGGACTTCTTTTACAGTTCCTGAAATAAAACAGAGGTAGCATAGAGGAGAATCAAGCTCCTAAGTGAAAGCGTCTGTTTTGTTTATTTTATAAGACACATATGTAGCCTGAACAGAGGTCACTCTTTTTTGGGGGGAGGAATACGTTTTGGGTCATAGTAAAGTAATGTACTTAACACCTATTGATTTCCATTACATCTTTCCATGTGAGGTAATACTTTGAATGTTTCCTCAGCTACAGTGCATGTTGCACAAGAATCTAGACATAAATGAATACCAATTCATGTAAATGCAGAGCCAAGCCTGGAACAGGGAATTTCTGACTCGTTTGAAAAAAAAAAAAAAACAAACAAAAAAACAAACACGCTTTCTTTTCATTTTATTAGCATGCGAATATGGTACACTATGACACTTTTAAAACCTTGAAGCGTCTGCTAGTCTAATACTATTGAAGTTTTACAATGTTTTGCCAGTATTTGCATTCTGCTCAGAAATTCTTAAAATACTGTAAAGAAAATGAATTGTATGAGCTACTCTGTCTTCAGATCACCAAAAAAGGTGTGATTGATGTACTGTCTGCCAGTATTGTTTATGTTACTGTACAAGTGATGCAGATTTATAGAACATTTGACACAGTAGTTTTTGGGTGATACATTTCATTAACTCTCTCCTGGAGAGTACATTACTATTTCATTTTTTGAGTTAGTCTGTATAAAATACAAAGTATTGAGAAAGTTCCTAAGATTCCATCTCCTAAGGCTTATTAAGCACATAGCAAGATTATGCTGTTTTAGGAATAACATAGTAGCAGTGGAACATATGCTAATTAGGTACTACTTATTTCTTGCTGCTGCAATTCATCTAAACATACATATTATAAACTGTCAAAGTGTAATTTATTTTCAGTATAAAAGAATGACTTGCATGCTAAGCGTAGTAATGGTAAAGGATTACACCATACAAATGACAATTTTGCTTGATAAAAAAACTTATTGAAGATTATACTACAGAAATATGTTTCTAATTACTTATCATTTTTCAAGGATATGTTTCCATGTACAATACATTAGAAGACTTCTTAGTAGAAGAAAATGGCTTTATTACACTTTTACTTGTAACAACCAAACCAAAAGAAGTACATACTGAAATTGCTGAACTATTTATATAGGTTGTTACAAAACCAATTTCTCGTCAGTATTTTTCCTGTGATAAATATTTAGTTTGGTATAAAGGTTATTTTACTTGACTAGTTTGCAGCAAATATTCTAATGCTTTGTCTTTTTATTTTTAAAAATGTAGTCAGTATTCGCACACTTGTAAAGCATGCACAGAAGTTACGGAAAATGTCCAAGAAAACAGTAAAGGTAGTGCTAAATAACAGACTCCAAAGGAGAGACTACCAGGCACAAAACTTCTGTTACTACTTTTCTATGGGTACTTGCCAGTTTGTTGCTGACTGACATTTATATAGTTTTGTTCACGCTTTTGCATAATGGTGGGGACATTAAGACTTATTTGCATAAACAATATGTAGACTTTTCACATTTCAGACATTGACAGTCAGATTTTTAACACCCGAGCCACATGGAGCACTTGTTTAGCAGATTGTTTAGAGAGAAATGTGAAGTAGTTGCAGATAAAGGGTTCTGATATTGTCTATATTAGATTCATAGTTCATCTGTATATGTGAAATAAGAACCAGTGGCATATTGATGTCACCATGGTAGGACGACTAGTTGAAATCTCTGAGGCTGCCTTTATTTACCCATTGGCAGTTCCCTTTGTTCTAAGGAGACATTAGAAGGTGTATAAAGTTTTAGAATATGTAACTGGACACAGCAGAACCTACCTGCTCTGTTACTGGAGATGAGAGCAATATTAATTTCTCATTAGTGTAATTAGAATTGGTAATTGATATTTTTGTATATCTACAATATAGCAGTCAGGAAGTAAAGTCTATACTTAACGTGCCTGACTGGTGTACCCTAGTGAATGCAAGTTGTTTTCATTATGATTATTTGATACTTCCTTTTTAAGGCCTTGACTTTCTTACATGAGTTCCCAAATACATCTTGTTTGATACAATATTGTGTAGAAGAACTTTAGGGGAAAAAAATATAGACAATTTGTAAATCTCCTCTTTCTTGACGTCAGATGTTTTATATAAGGTTTTAAGCTAATTTCTGGTAGATTTCTGACATTTCACTGTCACTTTTTTTAGAAGGTATAAGTTTGACTCATATTCTTGTCTTATTTAGCATGATATTATTCTGAAATATTGACTCGCCTATCAATTCTCTCCTATTCAGTAAAGCACTAAAATACCCATTTAATGGCATCAAATGTTTAAATCACTTAGTATTCCATAGGTCTTATTTATTTGCCAAAAGTTAAAGCTGTACAGAAGTGCTTTGCTGAATGGGAAGGAGTTTAAACAAGTGTTTTTCTGAATGACAGATTTAAAATCTGAACTCTCCAGGTGCTGCACATTGCCTCTGAGGAGCTTGGTTACTACTAACTTCCAGCAAAGACTGACAAAGATAAGAAAAGCTCAGTGCCTAAAAAGAATTACTTAGCAGTTTAGAGGGTTGCATCCCTAAACAGAATTCTAATAATAGATTTGAATTTTAAACAACTTTTTTTTTTTGTTGTTGTTGTTAGTTACAGATGTATCTTTATAATATATGCTGTTTTCCCCACTTTGTTTCACAGTGAAAAACAGTGGCATATGATCAAGTTTATTTCACTGAAACTTTCAATCTCAAAACATGAGATTAGCATGTTTTAAAGAACAGTGTGGTTTCTTTTTAAACCCTGTTTGTATGTGTACATTTTTTGGCCATCATATTCTCTTTGTTTCTTTTTCACTTGCTCTACTCAACAAACTATGATTGTTGACTACAAAAAACTGCAGTTCTGTTTTTGTTTTGGGTTTTGTTTGTTTGTTTGTTTTTAAAAAAGGAATATTGACCACCATTGGTAGAATTAGCATAAACAGCACAGGAATTTCTGAGCAGTTTGGGGTATCATCTTCCTGGCCAGTTCTTTAATCCTTTATGAATTATCCCTATGCCTTTCTTTCATTGGAAATGTACTGTTTAGTGAAGAAAAATGTTTATCTTTCCAGAGTGTGCTGACACACTAGATGCATTTCCTATAAAGACTTATTTCCATGAAAGTGAAGTACGTCAAAAATAATTTCTGAAAAAAATCTTTGTGCAGTAGCCAGTTAATTTATTTCATAACATTTCAAACATTAATCAGTCTGTTGCAATGTAGAAGCATTTTGACTAGTGGTTATCAAGTATGTGAATTATATCTATAAACTAAATGGATCAATTTCCTCATAAATATGCACATATAACCAGCAGCCTTAATAAGACTCAAAATTCATCCATTAAGGAGGCAATCAGTTTAACCATGCAGTAAAGCATCATCTATTTTCTGGCTTTTGTACAGACACACACATACACACAGAAGCTTATCTAAAAGACTACTTCTTATAATCACAAAACAGCTATCAAAAAATAAAGTTTTTCACAACTTTCAGCTAAGCAAATGTCCTACAGTATAATAATAAAAATAACAGTGTTATGATGTCACTAAGTGCAATGTAGAGAAAAAAAATGGGAACATTATCATTAAGTATAAACATTTATATTGGTGACTTCTTTCATACACAGTACTGTTTGGTGCAAAGTGTACAGAAGTACATTTGAATTTTCTGTTCTCAGTTTGCATTATATTAAATACTTCAAAATTAGTTTTTAAAAGTGACCCACATTTGACCTTCAGGAACAAATTATGATGAAAGAGGGGCTAATTAAACATGAAACAGACGGATTGTTGATGCTTTAATTATCTTTATTTAACAAAAAGTCTTCCACTGATAAGTGAAGCCTTTATTTTTTTCCTCTTCAGTAAAATCATCTTGTACAGTGCACAAATGGCTAAATTACAACTGAATTATTCTGCACTCCCAGGAGATATACAGAGCCAAAAGGGACAAGATCTGAGTAAAGGAGGATCCATGCTCTGAATAAGTAAAGAACTGTATTATTACAGGCAAGGGATAGCAAGAAGTATCTCTAAAAGGTTAGAATCTGATTTATCAACTCAGACAGCTCTCTGGCATTTTACATACCGATATGAACCAAGGTTACAGCCATGGTTAACGGTTTGACTATTGCTGTGTCCGTCTTTGCACTGTAGCAGTGTATTTCTGAGTGTTTCTTGAGTGTTACTTATTCTTTCTCTCTTGCGTTTTGTTGCCTTATTTTCTACTAATTGGCATATTTGCTGGTTTGACCAACTGTCAGCTGTGTTTCACAGAAATACCTATCCTGCAGCTTCAGGCACAATTTCCTTTAAGGATTTTCTTTCAAAAGTTTTATGAGGTTTATGTAACTAGTGATCTGCTGGGCTACTTTGAGATTTGAAACTTACCGAATTGGTTTTGCATTCAAATATACCAAAAAAAAAAAAAAATCAACAGACTTCAGAAGTTGTTAGCATTGTGCTTTTGAGTCAATTAATGAAATCCTTCACAAGCACTGTGAACTCTTCGCAGTATTTGCTGAACATTTTATCATTGAATTAATCTTATCAGGACACAATTTTCATTTTCTTTGACTTATATAGAGGAAATACTTATACAGACATATGAACAATTCAGTACAGTATTTAGCAGGCTGTATTTCTACATATTTTAAGCAAGTCTGCTTCCAACATATACTTAGAAACTTAAAGCTTCAAAACAGTTTTCTTTTTTCAATCTTAGTCTGCATGTAATATGTTCCATATAATTTATGTTCTACATTTCTCCATTTTATTTACTTATTTACTACAGTTTTAGGTGTGTTTATCTTAATGTGTGCTCAAGCAGTGCTATTTCTGTGGTTTTATCCCCTGATTTTTCTTTCCTAAAAGAGCAGATTTGTTGTCTGTCTCTTAGAATTTGGACATTGCTAGTGCATACTATATATTCATTTTAATTAGTAATTAAAACAAACAAAAGAATACCAACAGTTACCATACGGAATAAAAAAAAAAAATATTGTTTTTGTCTATAATTTGCATTATTTCAGGTTTTGAATCAAGATTGTAAAAGAAAACTCCGACATTCATATGGGTGTATGCCACATTTATTGACTGTACAGTTCAATGAAAAGTATGTCGATAATGTGGACTGTGCAATTCAGGTTATACTAGCAATGTATGCTGCATGGCCCAGTAGCAGTATAATGAAAACATTTTAAATACTGCTATTAAATATATTTTTAATTCTTTTCTTTCAGTTGATCTCACCATGCCCAGTCCTACTGAGCCATGCTAGCTTCCTATTCTATAAAATGCATGTTGCTAGGTAAATAGTAAAAATGAGTCACCTCAATCCTGTATACTTTCATGTTTTTTCTTATTTGTACTAATCTGCACAGTTTGAAATCTTTAAAACTCATTTATATCTACATAAAGATAATTTGTGAATCTAAAGTCTGAGTAAAACAGCAGATAAAATTTAGGGTCTGTTTCATTTTTGACTTCTATGGAAAAAATGTCTAAGGAAAAGGGAGAGAACATACACGTACCATGAAAAAGCTAGGACTGATTTACTGTCTTACATATACTTCAGGCAAAAGAGACTTTCCAAGGTTACTTTATTTTGCTGTTGCAAAATATTACACAAATGATGTCATAATTAAGGTTAGTTTGGGCATCTAGAACATGATTTATAACAACAGAAGAAGACAAAGGAGGATGTAAAACTTTTCCCTTTCTTATTTTAGTGCAATTTCCTCTATAAATATTTAACTGAGAACAGGTCATGAACAGATGTCAAAATCTCAGAACGTGAATGTATCGAAGTATTAGTTAGTCAAGTTCCTGAATAGTGTCAGTGACACACACTTAAGTTGTCCAGCTATTTGAAACTGTGAGTGATATGAGTTGTTTGCTCACTTTTGTGTGCCTATTTTCACTGCCAAGAACTGTAACATTATAATTAAGAGCAACTTTTGACTGTATTAAAAAAATAGAGAATAAGTTTGATATATAACATATATAAGTAGTGTGGAAGAACCACTTTGTTACAATTTTTTAGTGGAAGAAGTTGGGAAAACTTAGAAGTTTTGGGGTTTAGATGTCTCAACAGAAATAATAATTTTGCCACATTTAAAACTGAAAGGTACATAAAAGTAATGTGCTTACCTTTTTTTTAATTATTTTTTAAAATTTTATTCCTTAAATCAATCAAAAAATCCTCTTGCTTAGGTAACACAGCTGTTTTGCTGTTATTAGCTTGTAAAATGCTGCAGCATAACCTCAAAACTATAGTTTAATTTTACTCAGAGTGGATCACAGATGATACGATTATTAGAAGCTGAAGAAAAGCATTACGTTTGTCTTTCAAAATTTAATTTACCTTATTAACTACTGACAAGACTGAGCATATTTTTTTAAAGGCAAATGTTCTGCCAGATGAGATTTTGTTACAGATTTTATGTTCTGAGTCAAATAACAGAATGGCTGATTTTGTAATCCTTGAAAGAAAGAAATGTGTTGTTGCAAGTAGCATTCCTGGGGTAGTAGGAAGCAATAACATTTATATTTATTAAAGCATTTTATATAGGGTCTTGTATTATCTACAGATAGTGTAAAGTCAATTTATAGATAATGTAAAGACAATTTTTTAAGGCTAGGTACAGAAGGTAAGTACTAGCTGACGTGCTGAAAATCACTCATAGAATATGTAGTAGAAATAGAATACAGAAAGACTGATTCCATCTGCCAAAAATTCAGAGAGATTTTTATCTTGCAGCCTTGTTTGAACCAATTCCTTTATGGTACCACATTGTAAGTAATAAAATACTTGTCACCTGATAGGATAGAAACTCCTGCATTACATAGTCATGTGATGATTATGGAGAATCCTCCATAAAATCCCTGAAAACTTGTTTCTTTCCTAGGGTTGTAGCCAATAAATGTGTGTCTTTTGTGTTATGTGCCAAATGTTTTCTCTGTGGTAGCATTTCTCAGAGAAAAGTGAGAGGGGCTGCCATAATTTATTCTGTCTATCCATGTATAGATGTCAAGGACTTTTCAGCCCTGGAGCAGTGTAAAATACAAGAAGTAGCCCCTACTGCCTTTGGATACCAAATCCATGTGAGGCAGAATTGTTTTAACACGTTCTCAGAGACTTACCTGTGGGAAAAACACTTTATCAGGATAATACTTTTACAGGGATATAACGTGATATAGAATTGTGTTTCTGAGATAGTGTTATCCTTAAAAATGAATGAAAGGAAATTATGGAGACTGTCATAGTGTTCTGGGTGTGATTCAGTTATTTAAAAATATGCATCCTAGTGTCACTTTAGATACCCCAGAGTTTCTGAGAAACTTGCACAGACAGGGTGTATGATGCAAGACCTCAGTGTCTTTTCGGACATTCTTCTGTAGCTGCAGCTGAAAGCCAAAAAAAAGAAAAAAAAAAAAAAAAAAGGCAATCATTAAATCCTTTGGTTTACTTAAAAAACCAGCAATTAAAATAAAATTAAGCACTCTGTGAATGTAGTGCATTTTGGCAAGGCTGAAAATGATTTAACTTAAGCACAATTTTCAAATCTGTGTGCTATGCACATGCCTATTAATAGAATGCACATGTGTAGTCATATGTTCACATATATACTGATGTTAGGTTAACAATCTGTTTTTGAATTGACACAAACTGTTCAGTCTGTAAAATTTAACCAGTATCAATCACTGTAAGTTGAATCAGGTGATATAATATTCAGAGACTGCTTTATATTAAAACAAAATACAGGTACAGATGACTAGTTTATCAGTTTGGATGCTATGCATCACATCTCCCACATTTAACAGTATATATGTATAAGTTGCAAAATAGCAGAGGAGGTTTTCATCATACATTACATCCAAATGTAAATTTATCTTTGTAACAGGCTCTGGGAATGATACGGCTCTAATAACATTTCAAAAAGTATGATTTTTTTATTAAAAACATTCTTACTCAGACTAGTGGTACAGCAAGAGTATATATGGCAAGCTACCTTTGTTCAGATATCTGATAGGTTGTGGTGTTTATTGATGGAGTTGTGTGTCACCCATTATAAGGAAGACTTGGCATGAAAATTCATATTCACTTTATAACGCAAAACTTTTGTCTCTCAGATGAAATCTGGCCATTTGCTTAGGCAAATCTGTTTACTTTATTTGGGACACCTTTTATAAACACTATGTTTAACAAGAGAAAATACGTCAGTAGTGTCCAAGCTTTCTAAAGATGAAAGTCAAGAATGGAAATCTAGATAATAAATCAACAGCACACTAAAGTACTAGTTACTTAACTTGGTCCTGATACTTTTTCACAGTTTTTAAGTCCCTCTTTTACCACCTTTACTGTTCACAACTTTTATATCTGCTGGTTTCAATGTCACTCCTGTTCTATGTGAAGATACATTGCCATAAATTTTGAGTAATTAAATGGTGAATCATTTTCCTTATCTCTATCCATGTGTTCTAAATTGGTTATAATGACATAACATGTGCCTTGCATGATAGTGAGGGAGGATATTCACCATTCTGTTCAATAAGAAAAATGCTATTTTCACTAGACATATAATAATGTTCCAGTTGCAGCACAAGTTTACAGGACAGTAATTGATTTATTTGAGAGAGAAGTATTTGTTTAATTTTCAAGTAATTTTGTGAGTACTTTTACAGAAGGAATAATTGCGCTGAAAACTAGAAATCTCTGTTGAAGATAGGTCACTACGTGCTCAGCCACTGAACCTAAGTCCAGGTCTTGGGTAAGACTGTCATGTAGATTTAGACAATTAACTCAGAAGGATTCTCTTACTATATACTGGACTGCATACTGATGTTTTTATTCTGCTTCCTGCAACTTAAGGGCCTGAATTTATCACTTTATTTTGGTTGATTTTTTCTGAATACAAATAAAATTCAGCTATTTTCTAGGTAATAATTCATATGAGTAAAAGTGACAGCAATGGGTGTGAAACAGAGCAGTACCTATTTTTTTGTGGTGGTTTTCATCTATGAGTTTTTTTCCTAGAAATTACAACACATAGTCTGGGTCTTGTATTTTTCCCAATTTATTACTATATACATATAAAATAGAATAGAGCATAACTGAAATATCTAAAACCAATGCATATGGGCACAGTACTTTTATAGGAGTGTCAAAGAAGTACCACTGAGGTGCAGCAGGTGTTCCACCAGGATGTGGGTTTATGTAACAGATGGGTTCATTCAGTAGGTTCAGACTTGATGCTGGCTGTTCCCTTGAGTATAGGTTCGTGCAGTACAGTAACTCACCCTGTTTAAATTTTCCAATCCCATACGTGGATTGGTATGTTACTGAAAAAAAAAAATGCTGCTTGCAGTGGTTTTATGTATTTCTTTACATTAATTAAAAAAAAATACAGAGATTTATTTCAGAAGTGAAGGAAACTTGTGTAGCTTTTTGCAAAAATGGCACTGCCTTTGCCATTCTGTGTATTGCAGAGATCACTGGGCACTTTATGTAATTGGTCCTATCTTTTCTGTGCAGAACCAGTTCTTTAAATATTTATTTATAAAATGCTGCTAGTCTGGATCTTTTTAGTTGTTATTTAACGCAGAGGAAAAGATAAGTAACAGTGTGAAATTTGTCTGTGCAGAATAAATTAAGAAGATTTTGTTTTCATTATAGTTTAAAATATTTTATCACTTACGTGACATTCAAGGAGACTGGAGTATGTTATATTCAACTGGTCCTTTCAGACTCTTGCTGAATGAATTGAAAATTTATCTTGGACTTTCTAATACTGAATATTAGTGCACCTTTCTAGGAACCTTGAATGCTAAATGTATATATTTTTTCTTTACTACTTCTTAATTAAATATCTAAAGTGATCAAACTCTTCAAATTATACAGAATCCTTCCTGGAGAATTAATGGTACAGAAATATGAAAGGACTGGCTAAAGCATCATTCTATCAAATGTTTCTAAAAGGCTTTATGTATTTATAAGACTTCATGATCTACTATTGATGCAAATTACTAAGGATAAAAGAAAATCCATCTGTTAGCAAAGAAAAAAATAAATGAAGTAAGTCCAAGGATTGAAACGATTTAGCATTAAGGACTAAGAATTCATACTTTGTGATGGGCTTATAGTAATTGACAGTAGAAAAGACTTCTTTTTAGCACTCACAATGTAAGGGGTTTTTTTTTAATCGAAAGAAAATGACTTTGCCATAAAAGCTTCTCATGTAACATACCCTGTTTCATTTAATAATTTCATATTCTTCACTGAAATATCTCAATTAAAATATAACCCACACTATTTCATGTTGCATTGGGCATTACTACCTTTGTTATTATTACCCTTACTTTTAATCAAATTGTCTGTAGCTAAATAAATAGCATTTCATCAGGAGCCGTTGGTTTTCAATCAACTAGGAAGCAGATTACTGGCATGAGAACAGATCTAAGGATGGTGTCTCTGATCTGCAACTAATTGTGCACTGATAGTAGTACTGCCTACAGGCAAATCTTACTCTCTGTCCTGATCTATGATAGATTTTCCTGTATATTAATATTAAATCAGATGGAGACATTTTGTAATACCATTACAGTTACTGTCTTTAACCTTTCCTTTTTAATTTGAAATACATACTGTTTGGAGATTCTATCTCCATGTTCCATTCCTTAAAAGAAATGAAGAAAAGAAAAATATAAAGAAAACATAATAGCCATGCTTTTTTTCTTTTTTTCTTTAGCTTCTCCTCTTAAAACATTTGTTTCTTTAGAAGATAAAGTACCGTTGATTCAAAATGAGTATTTACCTGTAAAATCACATATTCTACTGCTTGACTCAGAGGGGAGAGAAACGTGTCTGACAAACTACAGCAGGAAGTAATGCTTCACTCTAGCTTGGTGGTGTGTGGGCTAGCTGTTGTGAGTGTGGATCCCAGAGTACTCTCTGGATCAGTTGCAGACCATATAGTAACCATATACCATATCTGCAGATTACTGCATTAAGGCATGATAAACATTCATATTTTCCCAATGTAAAGATGATGAAAGTGACTACTGGAGTGCATAGGAGCCCCTGTTCTGTACCAAGACTCCATCATTTCAGGCTCTTTGCAAATGTAGAACATACTGCAAGAGCTGCTTTTGAAGAAGTGATACATAGAGGGTAGAATAACACCTAGTGTAGTCAGCACATTATAGCGCTCTGAAAGAGAGTTGTTTTCTCATATGTGTACGTTGCTCTTGTGAAATGATTCCAACAGTTTGAAATCTGGTTTTTCACCTTGCTAGTTATGCAAACAGCTCTTCACTTTTTCACTAAAGCGAGTGGGAATTGTTCACTGTCACAAATAATAAATAACAAGAGTACCTGATCTGCACAGCATGGAAGTGATAAAAACACATGCTTACGAGTGCTTGAGATTTCACAGCTATTAATTTTAAACTTCTTGATTGCAGTTCTATTTTACAAGAGTGGATGCTGTTAGGGCAGCAGTACACTGTGACAGTGAAAGATTATGACAACATGCATTTATCATTATGAGTTTGATAAATTCGGTGTGAGAGATGGTCATAAAATGTATCTTGCCTTTACTGAAAATGTAACATATTTTTGTTACTGCTAATAATCTTTAGTACTAATTTAATACATTAGTATTAGTCTGAGGAGGTTTCTTTGTGCATAATGAAATGTACCGCTCTTACCAGTGTTAGTGAATTCCTTAACATCTACATTGAGGGACACTAGGAGTTTACGTGCATTAATGCTATTGTGTATGCAATGTGAATCCACATACAGAAAGGTCCTTTACAAAAGATCAACAACTACTATAGCATATTTAGGATTAAAAACAGTCAGAATGACTCTTCAGGCTTTGAAGAATGTTGTGGAAAAAAATTTTAAAGGCGCCTTAGCATTTAAAGTCTAAATTACAATTGATGCCTAAAAGTATATGCCTCAACTGCTTCTATGTAAATCCAAATGTGGTAGATCGTGTCTTCCATTTTGAGATTGTAGTATTCACAGTGTGGCAGGAGTGTTTTAAATCAGAAACCACATTTTTACATGTAGAAACAGAGATTTCAGTAATAATTAGGCATAATTCTGAAGCTGTGTAGGTGAGACAGCAGAACACAAAGACTCTGAATACTATTCCACGGTATACAGTAGAAGAAGTCCTGAATAAGAGAAGCGACTGAGTAAGAATATGTCTAGAAATGTTAAGACCTCTTTTTTTATTATTATTATTTTTATCATTCTAGGGAAGCAATCTTCAGCCTTTCTAAAATTCTCACTGAGTTGGTAATTTTTAATTTTTTTTTTGCATTTTCATCATATCATCAAAACCATGCTAATCTTGATCAAGGGGATGTCTCAGAGTCCTGGAATCTCCAAATAAAACATTTTACTATCTTTCCTATTTTTGACATGATAGAGATTCACCTAAAATTTTTGAAAAACATAGAGGGCAATATGTATATTTACAAGGCAGGTGTTATGGATTGCAATCAATGGTTTATAGTTCATCACAAGATTAATAAGAAGGATTAATAAGATCCAAGGGACATATGCAGTCTGAATATGCACTGAATGTCTAGCTCAATTAGGCAGTTTGTTGACTGCGGTAAGTTTCTGATAGGTTATAATGTATATCCCATGTTTAAGGCATTGTAAACTTGTAATCTGGAGAAGGAAAAGGAACAATCTCATGAGAAAAGGAAACCCAGCTTGTAGTAAGTACATCTTTCTGCCTACCACTTTTTTTTCTGTAGTGGAAAACTGCAGGTATTTGTTTTGTCTCCCAAAGGAAAGGCCTAGCATTTAAGCAAGAATTTTCTCATAGAAAAGGAGAACAGTTAGAGTCCTGTCTTTTTTCTTTCTTTGTTTCTTTATCCCCTAGATTTTTCTGTGGAATTCAGAAAGAAGAGCTATTTTTTAATCATCCTAGCACTCCAGTTTCTGGTAAAGGCTTTTATTAAATAATCAAGAAAATATTTTGGAATACCTTTGTCGAGTGAAATCGATGCTCTCTACCTTCGTCTTCCTTTTCATCAAATACAGCGCATGTTTAAGACACTGGTGGAAAGCTTTATATTTCTATACTTTTAGAACTGTTTACTTTTTTTTTCTGTGCTTATATTTGGAATGATTTTGAAGGGAATGAATCATAGGCTAGCTAGCTAATACAAAGAAATAAAGATATAAAACAAAGAGAACCTGTGGTGGAGACAATTGCTTCCAATTTTTTTTTTCTCCACGGTTTTTCTTTTGTTTAAACACAAATATTCTGAAGAAATAAATTAATCTAATGAACCTTAAAATAATAAATTATATGTTGACTCTTTGAAGAGCTGTTCTGAGAGCCAAATAAAGTAAATCTGCTACATTGTTTGGGGTTTTGAAGGAATTTTTCTTGAGGAGGCAATGGAATATGTATACTGACATATGTGGGAATTTTACTCACATATAAGGTACTTTGGAGTTATATAGTATCTGTATTCTAATTCCAGTTATGATACTCTGTGTTTTTAGTCTTACCTTCCCAGTGGCAGTGTGAAGATTTCTAGATTTTCAATCTCCCTTTTCCCCACCAAACCAGTTTATTTTTCATATATAGTAGGATACTACTGTGCACTAAGGAGTCAAATATTAAGAAAATGTGGAAATTGAACTTTTTTTTTTTTTTTTCCTGTTGGATTGCAGAAAGTGTTGGAGATACAGAAGTATGTTATTATTAGTTTCTTGTTGGTGGCTGTTATGTTTCTGTTGTTTGATTGGTTTGTTTGCTTGTTTTAATAATAAACTTCTGCCGTAAAACCTTAAATATTTGGAGCTCTGAACATATACGGTGAAAGGCAAGGCAGTGAAGATCTTCATTTACAGAATTTCCCTGTCCCATAGAATAGCAGTACATGTCTGTGTGACATTTTGGACACTGTTTTCCCAAAGAGGGATCTTTTCTCAGTTACAGTTACAAAATCAAACTAACCAACCAGTTTTCCCCAAATCAGGCTGATTTCTGTTTCCATGAATCAACATCCCAAATTAAATTCAGAATCAGTCTGACTAACACCTATGGTTCACCTATCCTGAAAAAAGTAAACAGCGGAAATGTCATTTTTTATGACTAATCCTCTGTTTTTCATGAAACCTCTTCTTTTCAAAAGAGGCTTAAGCATTTTGAGCACAAATAAAATAGTGCCCATCTTCTCTGCTTTTCCATAATTCAAGAGCTAGGAGGCTTGATTTGTGAGAAACTTATTCTGTGACTTTGTGTGTAATTGACAGTGAAGGGGGAAAATAAGGCAATGTTACGCCTTTGCTATCTCTTTTTAAAGGAAGACATATACTTACTCATTAATGATCCAAGCTATGAATAGATCCACAGTTTATAGCACAGCTTTAGAGGGGGCTAAGAGAATGTAAGGGTTTATCACTCAGCTTTAAAGGGGGATAAGAGAGTTTAAAAGGAAGATATTCAGACTGGAAAATTCTGGGTAAACTTTTACCTGTCTTCTTGGCAGTTTATTATTAAATTATGTGTTGGAATTTTGCAGACACAGAAGGAAAATAAAGGTACAGAAAGAGGAATAGAAACAAACTGATGACCTATAGTTAAAGAGTTTAAGCAGAATAAAATATGTATTTAAGCAGAGTAAAACAACATCTAAAATATGGAGCAGAGGTAATACAATTCATTGTGAACTACTAGGCACTGTGCATAGAATCCAGTAATACAACTTAGTTCATTACATCACTACATGATACAGTACTCTATGATGCAATATTATTATGTTGTCTCTATGTTCTGAGCTTAAACATGTTCAAAGTCTTGTACTAGTTCTAAACAGTAGATGTTTCAGGATGACCTGCAAATGAATCCATTAATATAATTGTAAAATACTGAAATCAAATTGTGGGGCTTTTTTTGGGAGTGGGTTTTGTGTTTTGGGTTTGTTTTTGAGGTATGTGGATTCGTTGTGTAGGATTTTTTTAATTGTTTTTAGTGAGACTAAAACACAGAGATTCAAAATCCATGTGCGAAAGAATTGATGAGAGAAATACAGGACCTCATTAACAGGATGCTGTCGTGAGTGTCCTTCAGCATGGGTTTAGATCTGTCTTATTCTAGACGTGCCCTCAATATTACGCTTTTGGTTTCTTGTTAATAAGAAGTGGATAATAGCATTTTTTTGCTTCACAAAGATGTTACGAGTTTGGACAGAGATCAGTAATGGAACTAGTGTTCTTACTGAGTGCAGAATTTTGTCCACACTCTGGGATTCTAAGTCCCCAGAGTCCAAGTACTGTGAGAGTCAGGTTCCCTAATCTGGTTGTGCTGTCATACATCCTGAGGAAAGTTCAAGAAAGCACAGATTGTAAAGTTACTATCTTCAGCTTTTAGGAATGCTAGGTTACTTTTTTCAGGACACTTTGAAATGATTCTCCTGAGGTGATACATCTTATATATGTTTATAGAGATGGTTTACAATACCGTGCTGCATGAAGTGTAATGGATTTCAACACCTTAAGAGTTTAAATTTGGTTCCCTATTGAACATGCTGCATTATTAAATTTCTTACATGCTTTTCTCGTGTTTACTAGATCAGAATTAAATTCCTATTTACTGACTTATGTTGACAGTAGGATAATAGATTTGTCCAAATATTCTTATTCTTAATCTGTATTTCATTATTAAAATATAGTAGATGTTTCAGCCTAATATTAGAGCATAGTGGTCCTATTTAGCACTATTAAAATATGCTTATCTTCATGCACATTAACTGTACAGGGAGAAGGTTTTCAAAAGTTCCCTGTACTAGTCTAACTCTGTGTTCTCTGAAAAGATTTAATTGACTCGGGAAGAATTATGCTACATTAATTTGTATGAATGTATTTTAATCAACGAAACTATGGCTAGATCCCTACATGTACATTAGTTTGAGTTCTCAAGGTAAGAATGAGGTACAAATTCCAATTTTAATGAAGAATCATATTTTTTAAACTTTGTTACTTAAAGGTGTAGTTTGGCCCTTAGGACAATCCATCTCACTTCAGCTTGCGTATCGTCTATCACAAATTACTTATCTAAGACTACTGCAAAAGACCTTCAGGTACCTTCAAAAGTCAAACTATTCCATTTACTTTACATACACACTATCCCCTGGACCTCTGTCTCCATTGATCATAGAAGACGAGTAGCTTAGGTGGCTTCTAAGTCACTGAATTGGGGTGATATTCCAGCATTTTTCAGAAGCAGACCTCAGTCATGAATTTTCTCTGTGTGTATTTCATTGGTACCAATGACAGTGCAGGCCTATTATTAAGAAAAATACTTAAAGATATTTCTTTATGTTTTGACTGTTGGAGCATGGACAACTCGACAAATATACTTGGTAGTGGCAGCAGGTGGAACACAGGGAACACAGAGAAGAGGCCTGCTGAAGGAGTGCAGCTATACATCCTGCCCTCTTGCCTGCTGGGCGCATATGCTTTCTGAAAATGTGGGAAATTATTTGGGGAGCTAGGAAAGTAAGCAAAATGCAGGTGCTTTACAGATATTCTCTCCAGATACCAGCTTATATAATTATTTCTAAAAATGGTAATTAGCTGTTTACCATAGTTATTTTAAGTAAAAAGTGACAATGATGGAAGTGATAGCAGCATCCTGTGTAATGCTGTCCTGAAACAAGAGGATGTGAGATCATCATCAGGATTTATGCAGGTTTTGCTTTCACCTGTAAATAATTTGCAGAGAATTTCAATGCTTTGCTTTGTCAGCTTGCCCTAGGCAATCTTTATTAAGAGTAAACATCAGAGTTAATATATAAAACCCAAAAAGACTTGTAGTATTTATTACATGTCATAAATAACATTGACAGATTTTGGTGTTTCTGTATTCAGGACTATAAAATAAGGAATATGCAAACTGAGATACTAGTAAGTATTTACAGTGTTCCTAATAACTGAGATAAAACGCAGCAGCTACAATTTTTTTAACTGTTTTATGCTTTGTCCTCTATTTGGCATTTATCTAACAAATATGGCTTGAACTCTTAAATGAAAAAAAAAGTAGATTAATTTTATGTCACGATCTATAAATATAAGCTGTGTATAAATGTGCCAAAGACACGGGCTTTGTTTTGTTGTGATTGTAGGAACACCTGATTTTGATAACACAGTGTTTCCTGTTTGATCATGTCACTGCTGGGGATTATGAAAGAGTTTTGGTAAATTTTCCTCTAGATTGAACCTTTTCAGGAAGAAAAAAGGTAACGAGGATGAGATGGATATATTAGCAATGCTTATACTCAGAAATTT